>SDVV010003034.1:0-21940 GCA_016164225.1 Gammarus roeselii | reverse complement strand
ACCATCATTCTCCACTCACGCCTATCCAGTGCACGCTCTCTCGCTACCTCCACATTCACGTCTCTCCTTCCTAACGCCTGCTTCACACCATCCATCCAACCAAACTTCGGTCTCCCTCTAGGCCAACGTCCACTCGCCTCTGACTTCAACACCTTTCACACCAATCTTTTTTCATCAATCCTCACCATGAGTCCGAACTATCTCAGATCACGCGAATCAACTCTGTTTACTAACTTCTTCACCATGCCCGTTCTGCTGCGAACCACGTCGTTAGTGAACCTGTCTCTCAGCGACACTTCAGCCATGCTCCTCAAACATTTCATCTCGAAAACATTCAACCATCTTCTTTCCTCTGCTCTCACCCCCCAAGTCTCAGCTCCGTACAGCGCAGTTGTCACAACGATGCCCTCGTTGCTTCCATCCCCAACGTCCTGCAGCTCATTACGCTCTTCAGTGCACCCAACACTTTAAACCCCTCCTTCACTCGCGACTTCACCTCAGTTTCCACTAATTCAGTCTCCTCCACATGGGAGCCCAGATACTTAAAACACAACTTCTTCCAACAACTCTCCATTTAGGAGGACACTGATTCTGCTCGCATCGCCAGTCCTCGAGCATCTCATTACTTTACTCTAACCCACGTTCACTCGAAGCTTCCTCCTCTCACACTCTCTACCCAACTCAGACACTAGCCTACATAGATTCTCCTCTGAATCCACAACCGGGGCTGTATCATCCACAAATAACAACTGGCTCAGCTGCCAGCTCCGCCCATTTGCTTCCAATAGCTCCAAGCCACGACCTAGCACACTCGCGATCACCTCCCTGACCACCACATCCAGACAGATATAGAACAGCCAGGGAGACATCACGCAGCCTCGTCTCAGTCCCCCTTTCACTGAGAACCAATCACTCACCTAGCTTCCCACACTGACACATGCTCGGCTGCCAACATAGAAACTCTGCACCGCTTCCAACAAATGTCCGCCCACTTCATACAAACGCAACACCCTCTACAGTGCTTCCCTATCAAACCTGTCGTATGCCTTCTCCAGATCCATGAAAAGCCCATAACACGTCCTTTTCCTTTGCAAAGACCTGTCTCACAGCAAAAATCTGATCGGCGCACCCTCGACCACTCCTAAAACCAAACTGTTCCTCTCCAATTGCGCAGTCCGTACAGTCTCTAAACCTTTTGATCAGCACTCTCCCTTACAACTTACGAACCACACTTATTAGACCGATACCTCTCGAGTTGAACCATTCATTTGATCTCCTTTGCCCTTATACAGCGGAACAATGCAGGCACTGCGCCACTCAATTGGAACCCCGCCTGCCACCAAACACAAGTTCAGTAACGTCACCAACCATTCGACAATTGTTACTCCACCTTTTTTCAGGCACTCGGTCGCAACGCCATAAAATCAGGGCCTTTCCCTGCTTTCATCACCTCCACCGCCCCCTGCACCTCTTCATTGGTAATGTCCGCCACAAGTCTCTCTCCTAAAATTGGCATCCAAGCACCACCACCCACAGCAACAATGTCAGCCTTTCTGTCATCCTCGACATTCAACAACTCATGAAAATGCTCGGCCCACCCTCCGTACATTACCACTTTCCAACAACAACCGGCCGTTTTCATCTTTCACCACTTCCTCCTTTCCGGTTTCTCCCTTTCTCACCCACTTCAACTCTTTACAGAACATATTTTTGCTCTCCTCAAAATTCTGGCACAACCGTCTGCCCCACCTGGCATCGGCGTTCCTTTTGGCTCTCCTCACCACCTGGCTTACCTCGTTTCTCCTCTCTTTATAGCCTTCATATGCCACCACCGACTTCACCTGCAGCCACTCCTCCTTTCCATGCCAGCGCCAGTTTAACCTCCTCGTTCCACCACTCGCAACCTTTCCTTCTGCACCCGTCCACACGGCACGCACCACATACATTCTTCGCACATCTCAGCAACGCATCTCTTAACGTCTCCCATTCTTCCTCCACATCACTCAGATCCTTTCATATCACGTTGTCATATTCTTCTCTCAACGCCTGTTGGAACTCTTAAGCTCTGCTTCTCACATTCAGTTCACTCACTTTCACTACCTCTCTTCCTCCTCCCACTCGTTTGTTGCCCTTCCACTTCTGCTCCACTCATAATCTACCTTCCACCAGCAGATGGTCAGACACTCCTCCACCCTCCCCTCTCAACACCCGCACATCCAGCAGCCTCCCCACCACTTTCCTCGATATCAGCACATAATCCATCAGCGCTCTCTCCACCCCTGCATCACGAGCCATCCTTACCCATGTGTACTTGTGGATATCTCGCATATTGAACAAACTGTTCCCGACCACCAACTCCTGCTCCATACACAGACCTATCAGGTTATCTACACATTCATTTCTACTGGGAACGCCATACCTTCCTACCACATTTTCCACCACTGCATCTCCAACTCTCGCATTAAGGTCACCCAGAACAACTACATTGAATTGACCTACAAAACTCTCTATACACTCACTCAGGTCAGACCAGAATTGCTCCCTTTCTTCCTCGCTCTTCTCGCTTCCTGGACCATATGCACTCGCAAATACCCATCTTTCTACGCTTAACACGACTTTTACCCACATCAATCTGGAGGACACCTCCTTCCACTCGGTAACGCTACTAGCAAACCGATCACTCACTATCAAAACCACGCCTTCTCGTGCCCATCCTTCCTCCACACCAGACTTTCTTCCACTTACCACACCAAACTCACATTCTTCCTTACCTTTCAATTTCGTCTCACTCAGCGCCAACACATCGAACTTCCTCCTCACAAACATAACACCAATCTCCCTCCTCTTTACATAATTCGTATTACAGCCACGAACATTCAGCAACCCTAACAATAGGGTTCACGTCTTTCCTCCCCCCGCTCGTCTTTCAGTCTTTGAGGAAGGGTTTTACAGAGAAAAGGATTCCGAGCCCTTTCGCTTCAATGATACAGGAAAATTCTGTCATCTATCACACCAAAGGTCACGACATCTCTACACAAGACGACAAAAAGCTCGAACCCTAACACCCAATCATATTTTACCTAACTTGATGATGCAATCTTTCCCCTCGTCACGAATGAGCAAGGTCAAAGACTAAATGAACAGGACCGTAATACTAAACAAACGAAAGTCAGTTCTCACACCCAATAATTATATGTTGTTTTGAATAATACCTCGTTTTCTATGATCGAATTAGTACATTAACACACCTATAGAAGTGCAACTCAAGAGCTATGGGAGAGTCAAATTGCGGCGCCTGTGAGCAGAGGTAGCAACTGCCACACGACAGCCGGTCAAAGGCTTCTTGCAGACTGGGCGCGAAACAAGGCAGACTGTAAGAGATTGGGGTGAAAAAGCAATATAATTAGCACAGTAGCCATAAGGAGGAACGTTAAGGTGGGCGTTAGGTTGCAACAAATGTACAAGTCGGGGTAACACTATATTCATGATAATATCTGACACAAACAATGTTTGACACGCAAAATAAAAGATAATGGCTTACTGATATAACAGTCGCATATATTGCAAATGATGAAACAGTCATATGAAAAATAAAGTGGTTGTTTACTTTGCGTGATTGACAACTCATAGTGTTAATGAAGGAATCACTTATATGATATTCGTATGAATAATATCACACTCTTCAATCCGTAACATAAGTGTAAGTATATCATCACCAAGCCAGACCTGCTCAGTTGCTTGTCGTCCAGTGCCCTAGGCTCGCCGATTTCGTGGATACAAAGGTCACCCTCCGAGGGCTCCTGTTCACTCTTGACGTGCAGGTCATCCTTCACTTGAAACCATGAGTGTTCCAAGATGGATGGATCTTCGTCACAGCTTGAAAGACCATCCACCTCCTCAGATTTAACAATTGTCACAGACATGTATCCGGATTCAGAAGCATCATCAGTAGCATGAATTGCAATATTCTGTGAACTCTGATCCGTGAATTCTGTATCAGATATATCCCTTGGAGAAGCTAATCTTATTTCATGAGACAAAACATCAAATGAGCTAGTTTCCCGATATTCTTTCTTGATAGATATTGAATTAGGTATAGTAGAAGAAAGAGAGTTGCGAGATGGTGGTTCCACTTGCGCCGCTATGTTTTTTATTTGGTTTTGGTGTAAACCAGAAATCGACTCATTGGACGTGTCGCTGCAATACTCGCTAAGGACTTCACTCTTTACAGCATCATTTTCAGCGCATTTGAATGTGCTTTTGGCACCATCTCTTGAAACTGTGATGGCAGACGGAGTCAATGCGGAGACGTGAGCACACGCAGCAACGTGACTTTTAATACGCTTGATTCGGGGACTTAGGAAATCACAGCCGGGGCAGTGATAGTGGCAGTGCGTGCGGCGGTCGCAGAAAAGGCGGCAGCGCAGCAGACACGTGCCGTCCTGCAGCTGCACCGCGCGCTGCACGTGGCTCATATTGAAGTGCAGCCGCAGGGACTTCAGCCAGGCGTAGCGTGGACTAAACCGACAGAGCCTGCACCGAGGGAGCTGTAGACTGGCCATCAGTGCCAGAACATTGGTGCAGACGGATGGGTGGCCACCGATCGTGTAATTGGAAGCACTTGTGCCAGGGTGCCTTCTGATATTACAAGGAACAATAATTGGTAATATTTGAACAGAGAAATAGTTGATAATCAAATTTGCTTTAGAACGCTTTTCCGTCTGTCTTTACAGGAGGAAAGAAGAGGGTTGCAAAGCATTTTAGTAACATGTTCACGGCCAGAAAGTTTAGCGGACTTACAATTGAAAACGTAGAGGATGGAGAGAATTAGTTATTAATGGACACCAAGGCTTCTGCTTAGTCTCTGTATTTTGGGAATTCTTATTAATGAATAATCTAACTTTTTGAGTTCCGCCTACGCTTAAAATAGACCGCATCATTGGAAAGATTAGACTAGAGTGCCATGATTTTCTAGTGCACTGGAGTCAATGTCTTTCTGGCACGAAACGTCAATCCAGCAAGCAAGTGCTGCACCAAGTCATCAACAAGTCATCGTCCGTCTCTGGGATTGCTTCGAATCACGGCATGCTCTGGTCACAACAATTGGTAGGGAGAGGTCACATAAGCTTTCGATTGAAAATTAGTAAGGACACCGTGGTCCTCCGGGATGGAGTAGTCGATCGGTAGATAAGATGAGGTATGATTAGAGTGACAAGGCTTTCTAGCGCACTGGAGTCATCGTCTTCTGACGCCGAATGCCAAACCAGAAAACAGTGCTGCATCTTGTTAGTCTTTGCTCTTATTCTTCTTTTGATATTCAAGTTAGGTTTACTACTGCGCAAAGTCAAAATCCTTCACGCGGTGAACGTCTATGGTATGTAGGGGTGCCACAGAAGGTACAAGAACTTCTAAGGTATTGAGGCCATATGGTCCCAGCACTCCCCGGATGGCAGTAAGGAGGAATAACACACTACCTACCCTGCTTCAGAGCCCCAAGGATTCGCACTAGTCCTTACGGTGGCGGGGCATCACGCTCCAACACCTGCTGAGGCGGAAGATGAAGAAGAGAGAGAAAACGGGGATCCCAAGCATGAGATCTACAATAAGTGTAGGAAATTTCACGCATGAGAACAGCAACAATGGAAAGAAGAAGGAATAGTCGTAGAAACAGGTTACATGAAAGAAAGAGGACAACTTGGCTGTTATTTGCACCCGAAAAGAGAATAGTTAGAACCGGTATGTGTATGTTTGAGTGTGCGTGTCTGTATGCGCGTGCATGTGTATGTGCGTGTGTTTGTGTGCAACGACTATCAGGAGAGTTGTTAAGGATGAGTCTGACAAATGTTGAAGAAAATTTGAACTAAACATAAGATGCAAATGCGGGAAATAAAAGGTAAGCAAATCAGGATGGGGGAGAAAAAGAGAGATAATGAAGGGCGAAGAAGAGGGGAGCCTGAAGGGAAATAAGGGTGTTCACCTCCTCCCGGTTGGTCCGTGACTCCATGCTACCCGTAAACCTAACAGATGCATAAGGTGGGGGGGGAGATGAGGTATGATCAATTAACATCAGAGAAATGGGTGCGTCGACATTCCGTCCAGGTTGGGCATTCTGCCATGACATGGTCTATTGTGAGAGAGATTTAACAGTCCATGCAGTATGGGGGTGGCGACGCCTCCATCAGTTGTCTGTGCGTTAGTCTACTATGTCCAATTCTCAATCGACACATAATTATCTCAGCCCGTCGAGATCGGCTGCTCGAAGAGACCCAGGGTGTGGGTGCGTCTTTGATATTGCGCACTTTATTTTTCATAGAAACATCAGACCACTGCATGTTCCATTTCTTTCGCACAGCCCTTTTGATTGCTGGTTAAAAGTCTTTATATGGAAGTGGGCCTCCACCTGCTCATTGCCCACAACCCCACAGTGGCCCGAAACCCAGCACAAGCGACCGTTCTTGGACACCGCGTAGTAAATGCATCCACTCAGTTTTGGAGAGGTCCATTATTCGAAACAGTAGAATAATTAATTATGATAATGTCGATTTTCCCTTTTTAGGTGTATTTTCTGTCACAAGCTAATGATGACAACGAAGACAGATAAAACAATCCACTGGGGGGTGGGGTGTTGAAAACGGAGCAAAAGCCTCATCAGATTGTTACAAGGTTAGGGGCTCATGAATAACTTGGAGGTGCCCATTGGTTCTGATTATTGATAAATCAGAATCAATCAGATAAATAAATTACTAAGGAAAGTAATGCTTGGATGGTCAGTCCGAGACGCTTATTGAACGCAGTGAAACAGTGTAGGTATCTCTAAAATGAGGCGTGCTGCTTCAACACTTCTGAAAGAATATAAACGTTCCGTTCCATCCTCTTACCATCGCCAAACGGGTGTCATTGTATGAGTGATAGGAGGGGCTAGAGGAGCTGTACAACCTCCCCTGATGCGAGAAGACAAATTTTGATGTTCGTTTCTTGAACATACATACTAATATGTTGATTAATTAGAAGAAACATGCTCAGATTGCACAGAGTTTGCAGTATTATTGAGCATAAAGACTCAGAAACGTTCGAGCCAAGAACAACTTTGTCATACAAGCCTCAGTATCGTGATGCACATGAAGATAGTGATAACTCGTTTGTATTTAGCTTATAGCCAGCTATCTATAAGAGAATTTGAGCTAAAATAATGACAATGATAAGAGCTTGAGAAGCTTTGCATATCCTTGGCCCTAATGCCGTCAGTGACAAGACGTCGCCATTAAGTGTGTGGTCGAGTGTGTATTATGCGAGCAGCAATCAATAAATGTGCAATCAAACGTGCGGTCAATCGAGTAGTCAGCATAGTGTAAATTCAAAAGTTTGTAGCGCAGGAGAACAACTAACCCAAAGAGAGAGTATCTAGAGGGATCACAAGCTAGGCCTGACTCTTCTCCCTCCCCCGATTAAGTCAGGCTCCGTTCCTCGCGGAGGGGTCAGCAATATGCAAATTTTCAGAAACCTTAGCATGGCAGAGATTAGTTGGCACATGACCGTACCTCCCCCTTTCAACCCTCATAGAGCCTGCGCAAAATTGGTGACGTCAAACATCATTCAAGTCTGCATGGGTTAGGCGATTCACACAATTCAGAGAACGTGGGCCAAGCTGGCGTTGGTCAGTATCAATATTGGTTAGATAATCATTATTGGGAAACTTGATAATTGAAATGTCAAAATATTTGAAGTAAATATTAGCAGTGTCAATATATGAAGTGTGAATACATGAAGTGTGAATACATGAAGTGTGAATATTTGAAGTGTGAATGTTTGAAGTGTCAATATTTGAAGTGTGAAAATTCTAAGTGACAATATTTGAATTATCAATACATTAAGTGTCAATATTTGAAACATCTATATATTTTTTGTGGATGTTCCTATAAAAAATATTGTTCTTCCCAAATGTGCAATTATTTTACACTTAAATTGAACTCATAGAAGTTACAGGTGCTTTGTTGCAAAACCTCACAAAATATGGAGACTAAAACTTAAGCATCCATGTCCATTTTTAGCACCAAAGTAATTCCCTCCCTACTTAACGTTTTCATCCGTAAGTGGGATCAACTTTTTGGCCGTGAAAACGTTACAAAAACGTGAAGTAGCCCCTGCTCTCTGAAACATGAATTTCATCTACAAAATGATATGCAAATACAAACAGAAAATTAATCAAGATTGTTCAACATGAAAGTAAGCTATGCATAATTATTGTAATCAGCGGGAAACACTCCAATAAACAGAGCACCCGTCTATATATAGGATATAAAAATGAATAAATAATTGAAAGACTTTCTTTTCAATCACCGTCTGCAACTGTTATATTTCTTAGAATTGTATTGGGCTAGAAATCCAGGTCATTTTAATCTAATTTAAAATAAAATTGACAGAAACATCATCATGTAGACGTATCAAACCTTTTGCGTTGTTGACCAACTGGAGATGTCTTTGTTGAGCCTTCTTGATGGGCAGTCAACAAATGGAACCTGAGGTCAGCTTTGTTTGGGAAAATCTCACAGCACAGGTAACAGCGAGCATTATTGTGGGTTGGCGACGGCCCGGCGCTATCCGGCACAGTAGGATCAATGAGAGTAGATGCGTTGGCAGAGCTTGAGCGTGAGGAGAGGCTGCTATTGATAGACAGCTGAGCGAACTCGCCGACACTACTCTGCGGATAGGGTCGTTTATAAATATTGTCTTAGTATAACTTTGCCACTAAATAATTACTAGCCGAGTGCAATAGAGGAGTTATATGGGTGAAGGCTAAGTTCGATATAGAAAGGGAGACTATTTTGAGTTTATGAACTGTATAAAGAGAGATCATTTTTGGATTAGTCTAAGTGAGTGTATTGAGAATTTTGCAGATCAATACAACGTGGTGGTACTGGGGATGTAAATTCAAGAATTGGAGATGTGGTGGAGATTGGGGAAAAGAAGTATGGCGTTCTAGAAACGAATGACAGTGGAGAACCTTAAGGTTTGTGCATGGAGTGGGAACAGGCGAGGGAAAGAGCTTGCTCAAGAAACAAGACACCTCGAAGTAAACACGGGTATAGATGGCCTGTAGTGCAGTAATGAATGATGTATTTAATTGTTTCAAGAAGAGTGGTGAGGAGGCAGCTGGATGTGCATGAGCTGAGAGGAGAAAGCGAAGGAATATTTGATCATTTACTTGTTGATTAGATTAGAGTGCCAAGGCTTTCTAGTGCACTGGAGTCAATGTCCTTCTGGCACCGAACGTCAAACCAGCAGCCGGCGCTGCATCAAGTCATCAACAAGTCATTGTCCGTCTCTGGGATTGCCCCGACTCACGGTATGATTAGGTCACAGATGTGTTCTACTTACAATACGCAAAGAAAGCGGTGGTCCTCTGGGAAGGAGGAGTCTATCGGTAAGCAAGATTATGTATGATCAATTCATAACATCAGATTTCAGCTAGGAGGTGGGTTTCTCGAAGATAGTTAAGGAGCGGTTCCGCACTGAATTGCTTATTGGGGAACTCAGTAAGCATTAGGTGGAGTGTATTAGGAAGAGGGTCCAGGAGCCGGCTCCTGGGGAAGTATGTGCGTCGATGTTCCGTCCAGGTGGATGGCGTGACGCAGGCTGTAGGAAGAAGAGTCATTTGTATGCAGGGCAATGTATAGGCGTGAATGAGTCATATTTGTGAATGAATGCGTTTTTATGCGGCCTTGATGACCTTTCTCGCCTTTGGCGTCTCTTTGAGAAACAAGATGGACGTGGGTATGGGAGGGCCCAGCAATTATGTCGCAGCAGGAATAAACCAGTGGAAGTTGTCGGGTCCTGCTGGTTACACTGATCTAGGAGCCCAGTTCTGACTGTAAGTGTGTTGGGGGGCCGGAACCTTTCGCACAAAAGGCTAAGTTTTGTTTGGTTTGCGTACAAGTGAGAGAGGAGTGTGAATTGCGTCTTGTCGTCAGCCACCACCCGTCTGAGAAGTTCGGCCTTGCGTACGTATCTGCACCCTAGAATATGATCCTATGTGTGCAACTAAGGTTTATTTAAACAAGTGATGTTTGAAATACTAGCTGATTGAAGAATAAATGTTAGAAAGCAGGAAGACATCAATAAATCAGATGAAACACTACAGAAATTAACATACTCATCAAAAATTCTACAAGCCCCACAGGCTGCGTACGCCTATTGGATCGACAGTCGTGAGATTATGTAGACCAACAGAGGAACTTAAACAATTGGCGAATATGCGTTGCGGAAGACTGGCAACTTACCGCAACGGAGACGCAAGCATGAGTGCGGGGCTAACAGTGATCTCGACCTCCTCGTCATCATCACCGCAGTCTGGAACAGTGACCTCGATGGAGGTCAGGTCGCAGCCACTACAGGGAAGTGGCGGGTTCAGGATGTAGTGGCAGGAACCTGAACCGTCCTGTTGGCTGTAACAAGTGGCTTCTTCAAGAGAAAGTGTTCTGCGACAGGTGCTGTTTCTGGTACCTACTACACAAGGCATTTTCGGTGAACAGGCTTGAGTAGTGGTAGTTCTGTAAGACGAAGAAAACTCCGACCCTTCCATGGTTGCAGTTATTGAGCAACTATTCTGGAAGAAATTTTAAATTAACACCATTATGGAATCTGCTTGAAACTGTTTTTTCATTTTTTTTATACGAATACACTATTCTGAATTTAGTTTTACGAGGTATCAATTTTTTTGTATAACTTTGTGCAGCATAAAATGTTCCCTACTGCCCTTGTGCTCAAGTGGTTTGGATACACGGTGAGGATGGAAAATTTGAAATGGGTATAAAGATTGATGAAAACGGAGGTGAGAACACGCTTTGAAGGAGACCAAAATTAGATAGACGGATGGTGTGAGGCAGGCATTACGAAGAGACTTCAGTTAGAGGTAGCGAGAGAGCATGCAATGGATAGGCGCGAACAGAGAACGCTTCCGGCATGGATGAGTTTTGACGCGGCTCCGATGCGCTTCCGCAGCTCATTAAGAAACAAAATGGTCGTGGGTGGAGGAGGGCCCGGCAACTATGACCAGCAAAAGCTATCAGGCAGCAACACTCGTTTTGATCCTCACTCGTGACCTGAGTGAGTGTCTCGGGGTCCTGGCCGGAATCTTCAGCATTAATTGGCTAAGGTTTGCTATGTGTGTGGGTAGACAGAACTGTCAGGGCATATTGAGTAGGATTCTAAGTCATGTACGTAGATGAGCGCCTCGTAGTACTTACAACGTGCACCATGTAAAAGTCAATGCGCATTACATAGTGATTTATGCTAATTCAGTAGAAATCTACATAGAATTATTAAAATTGAAGCATTCATTTCTTCTGTCTGGCAATGGGTTTTCAATTCTTAAATATAATACATAAAACTTCATTATCAAATACAGTATTTGAATAGCATCTAGTTCATGTTCTACATGTAGCAAGGGGAAACTCTCATCTCTGTGCATGAGAGATGTGCGAGGAGCGTCCTGCCGGGAGCCATTCTTCTTTTGGGGGGTTCAACTTCGCATCTGTATTTGTATGAATTGTTCAATAACTAAATAGACAGCATTTCTTAAAAAGGCATTTAATTTCAACTAGTGTTGTAACAAATTTTGCAAATAAAAAGAGTAAAAGAATGGATTTTTGATTTGATTTGATTTGGGCCTCATTTCCACCAGAGCCTCAACGTGAGTCATAATAGGCTCCCCCGTAGGGCGCGACCGTCACTGATTCATGTAAGTTCACACGGCCCCGCGTGCGAAAAGATTAGTCATGTCAGGGTGAAATCAAGTACACATTTTAATTGTGGAATATTCGCGTACTAGCGCGTACAAGTAAAGAGTTGGCGCGTATCCACGTAGATGTATTATTATTCTTGTGCATAATGGGGTGGAGAGGCCACCTCACTTGCACAGGTGCTTAAAGGCTTAGATGCAGCACCGATCACGAGTGGGTTCAAAGCAGATTCCGAGTAGGTTCGACGCAGACTCCGAGTAGGTCTAACACAGATTCCGGGTAGGTTTACCGCAGTTACAGAGTAGGTTCAACGCAGACACTGAGTAGGTTCAACGTAGATGGCGAGTAGGTTCAACGTAGATGGCGAGTAGGTTCAACGTAGATGGCGAGTAGGTTCAACGTAGATAGCGAGTAGGTTCAACGTAGATGGCGAGTAGATTTAACGTAGATGGCTAGTAGGTCCAACGTAGATGGTGAGTAGGTCCGACGTAGACACCGAGTAGGATCAACGCAGTTTAACGTAGATAGAGTAGGTTTACCGTAGATTCAAGGCAGGTTTACCGTAGATTCAAGGCAGGTTTAACGTAGATTCAGAATAGGTTCACGTATTCAACGTAGCAGTAGCAGCAGCCGCCTTTGAGCTCCACCGGGGCCCCCAACGCGAAGTCGTTGTACGCTCCCCAGCAGGGTGTGCTGGTCTACCGCAACACCAGCGATAGAGTGACACCGCACACCCACCAGCAAGAGAGTGACACCGCACGCTTACCAGCAAGAGAGTGACAACGTACACCCATCCAGCAAGAGGTGACACCGAACTCACCAGCAAGAGAGTGACACCGCTCCTCATCATCAAGACAGCGGCACCGCATACTTAACAGCAAGAGAGTGACACCGTATACTCACCAGCAAGGGAGTGACACCGTATACTCACCAGCAAGGTAGTGACACCGTATACTCAACAGCAAGGAAGTGACACCGTATACTCACCGGACTAGACCAACCAACACACGCCCCAATCCACCCAGGACCCCTGCGGGTCCAACGATTCACAGTTATAAAACTAATATAAAACCGATTACCACAAAAAAAGAGCACACACAAACACCGGGGTCCACAGAAGAAGTCCAGCGTTATAATATTGTGGATCGTGACAAAGAAAGCAAGAGCAGGTTTGTCACGGGCAGAAAAGCTGCTCAGATTACTGACTTCGCACCGATTGTTCAAGGGGATAGAGCGGGAGGGGGGGCATTGGCCTCTTGGGTCGCCAAAGAGCCCGATGAATCCAGGAGGGTGACCCATGTCCCTCGGGTCTTCCCGAGCTCCTCGAGTCCCCCGAGACCCCTCGCCTCAGCTCACCTCGGCTTGTCTCGAATCACCTCGACCAGCTTCGGCTCGTCGCGACCAACTCGACTCGCCTCAACATGCTTCGACTGATCTCGACGCACCTCGACCAGACTCGACGCGACCCTCGCCCTGTGCGCCAAAAGAATGGAGACATGGGTTAGGTATAGGAGGAGGAAGAGGAGTGTGTCCGTCCCATCTATTGTTTGCCGGGTGATCAGTCTAAAAATCCTAGGCGAACGTCAATCATCCATCAGGGCTTACTGTTAAGTGCTAGTACCAAAAAACACATTGAGTTTATAACGGATAAAAAAAAAGATATCGAGGAGTGGGTTTGATTTGATGTGATTTGAGCCTCATTTCCACCAGAGCCTCACCGTGAGGCTCTGGGCTCGATGATCATTGATTCCAGTAGGCTCGCACGCCTAAGTGTGCAAGGAAGAAACAAAAGTGCTTTCAACGTTCGAAAAAATTTGAAAATTTTAGCAATGTCAGACGCACGCTGGTGCGCAAAAGAAAAACGCTTACTCGAAACGGACCTCCGCTTTCAACCTTTTAGAACTTAATGAGTGATATGTACGCACCCTAGTGCGTACAGGTAGCATCGTCGAGATTAGTACAAGGTCAGTGACTACACGGGCAAATTCAGCTCCGACAGCAACGCAACACAATACTTACAGCTACGCGGTTTAGTTGTTTAAATACAATTTATTCATTTAGGTAAGATAAAACGAAACGAATCCTCGCCTCCAGCCCCTCAAAACCTCATGAGTAATGTGTCCACACGCCAGTGCGCACAGATAGTATCGTCGAAATTGGTACAAGGTTCACGACTACTCGAACAAAGTCAGCTCCGACAGCAACGCAACACAATATTCACAGCTACTCGATCCCGTTGTATTAGTACAATATATTCACTCAGGTAAGATAAAGACTCGGATAAAACGAAACGAATCCTTGCCTCAAACCCCTCAGAACCTCATGAGTAATATGTCTACACGCCAGTGCGCACAGATAGTATCGTCGAAATTGGTACAAGGTTCACGGCTACACGGACAAAGTCAGCTCCGACAGCAACGCAACACAATGTTTACCGCTACGCGGTCTATTTGATTTATAGTACAATTTATTTATTCAGGCAAGATAAAGACTCAGACAAAACGAATCCCCGCCTCCAACCACTCAGGACTCCAAGAATAACAAGCACGCGCGACAGTGCGCACAGACAGCATCGTCGAAATTGGTACAGGGTCTATGGCTTCACGGATTAGATAGACTCCAACGGCAACGCGTCACAAGGTTTTATAGCTGCACAGTCCAGGTCAACCCCAGAAACTGCATATGGTCCGTGCACGCACGAGCGAGCACAGACTGAAGAAAAAATACCCTTTCACAAAATCACAAACATGAACTCCCGCAAAATATTGTGGATCATGAAAAAAAAAAAGTAAGAGCAGGTTCGTCATGGGCAGAAAAATTACTCAGATTATTGATTTTGCAGTGATTGTTTAAGGGGATGGGGCGGGAGGGGCATTGGTCCCTTAGGTCGCATAAGAGCCCGATGAATCCCGGAGCGAAACCCATGTCCCCCGGGTCTTTCCGAGCTCCCCGAGTCCCCCGAGACCCCTCGCCTCAGCTCATCTCGGCTTGTCTCGAATCATTTCGGCCAGTTTCGGCTCATCGCGACCAACTCGACTTGCCTCAACATGTTTCGACTAATCTCGACGTACCTCGACCAGCCTCGACGCGACCCTCGCCCTCTGAGCCAGCAATCCGTGGACTGTAATGGTTAATTGTTCTACTCAAGCGTCTCACAAACATTTTTCTGTGTATGGGTTTTACAGCGCTGGGAGGGGGGAGCAGAGGTTCCAGGATTTAGAGGAGCCTCTAAAGGGTCCCACGGTTTCTCAAAAGGGTCCCAAAGGGTCTCAAGGGTGTCCCATAGGGTCCCAGAAAGGTCAAAGTATGAGGAGTGGGAGTGGAACACAATAAACAAGGCTGTATCACAAACCACTGCGATTGCACAGGATAATAACAGGCTAATTACAGCAACACAGGAACATTAACTGACAAAGATTAATGTTGCTTAGAACAACTCGGTAATTAGTGAAGATATTCCTTGAAGAACTCATGCTTAACAACGCGTACATGCTTCGTTGGACTTACGCAAGAGGTTCATGGATCATCAGTAAAGACAGTTTGCTAAAATGCGTCGTGATAGTATAATTCACAGGTTGGCCATGTCCAGAATGCTTTCATGTTAAACGCAAACCAATGTCAACTTCCAGCACGTGCACTCGGTAGAAATTCTAGGGACTTTCTTGTTGGCAGACCACGTTGGAGGTTGGGCGGGTAATAATAGGGAGGAAGCGGAACTCCGCGATAACAAACGCGAGCCTATGACCGAGTGGTCTCAGAAAGTGGTAAGGACCACATCCATGCATTATAAAAACGATCCAAAATTAAGGAATAGCTATCAACCTGATGTAAAGAGCGCATGCTGAGAGAGCAGGTAGATGGAGGGTCATACGTCAGTTTTGGAAAGATCTAAACAAAAAATTGGGAAAACCCCGTCATGCAGGTCGACCCATTAGGCTCCTCGAATTAGAACAACAAATGTATAACCCTTTGCAGATTGACGAAATCTAAGCATTCAAAAGAGTTTCCTTCACATAGTTGCACAGTGGAGAGATAACCAAAAATGGCGGTTCAGAACTTTGATATAGAAACGAATGTTGAAAAAGCAGCTGTGTATACGATGCATTCTTCAATTTGAGCTAGAAAGCATCAAAATCCACGCATTATTGGCTAAGTCTTGTAGCATTATGAACTAACTTTTTTTTGTCAGGTGCAGAGTGCAAACTCTCGAAAAGGCTAGTTTCTGACCTTGATTTAGAAAAATGAGTTCATTTCGAGGAAAGTCGACGAGCTGGATTACATACATACGTAGCCTGCAGCTGTTGGAGTAGTTTTACTAGTTGCTCCCGTTTTCCGACGGAGTCCCAACGCGAAGTTAAGGCAGACTCTCCCGTAGGGCAATTGCAGCTGTTGGAAACGAATAAGCGGTGTTGGCAGATGAGCCAGTTACTGTTTGCGGATAATACAGCACTGGTGGCAGATTCAGAGGAGAAGCTGTGTAGACTAGTATTGGAGTTTGGTTGAGTGTGTGAGAGGAGGAAGCTTCGAGTAAACGTGGGTAGGAGTAAAGTAATGAGATTCCCGAGGAATGTCAATGCGCGCGGAATTAGTGTCTCATAAAAGGAGTTTGGAGGAAGTTCACTGTTCAAAGTATCTGGGCTCCCATGTGGAGAAGACAACTAGTAGAAACTGAAGTAAAATGCAATTAATGGGTGTAACGTGTTGGGTGCACTGAAGAATGTAATGAGTTGTAGGACGTTGAACGTGAAAGCAAAAAAAGGGCTGTATGAGGGTGTAGCTGTCCCAGCTGTGCTCAACGGGGCTGAGACTTGGGGGGGGGGGGGGGCAGAAGAGCGGAGAAGGTTGAAGGTCTTTGAGATGAAATGTTTGAGGAGCATGGCTGGTGTGACGTGGAGACAGGATAAATAACGACGGGGTACGAGCTAGAACGGGGATGGTGAAGAAGTTGGAGGACAAAATTGATTCGCGTGTTCTCGAATGGTTCGGGCACATGGTGAGGATGAATGGAGATTGGTGAAAAGGGTGTTGAAAGCAGAGGCAAGTGGACGTGGGCCCACAGGGAGACCGAAGTTTAGGGGATGGATGTTGTGAAGCAGGCGTTAGGAAGGAGAGACTTGAGTGTGGAGGTAGCGAGAGAGCGTGCACTGAATAGGCGTGAGTGGAGAATGATTGTGATCGAATTATTTTGGACGCTGCCCTGATGTGCTTTCCCGCTCTTGGCACCTCGTTGAGACGGGATGGTCGTGGGCGGGAGGTCGTGGGTTCGGCGGGGGCGGTAATCATGACACGGCCACGTCGTTTGAATGACAGTGTATGAGAGAAGTGTTAATTGCTCCTTGCCGTCGACACCCATTTTTTTTGCGGGATTCAGCCTAGTGTCGGTATCTGTGAGCCATGAAACGACGCAATCCACGTATAATGGGCGAAGCCATGGCATTTGAATTTCGACATGAAGATGAGGAGGGTAGATAGACAGAAAAAACGGACGGACACAAACAACAACAAGAGCACTAAACGGCCTGAAAAGCGATGTGGTAAGATGTGGATTTTTGTAAAGTAAATGTACCACTGCCATACTAAGTAAAAAAAGTGCATAGATGACCGACGCAAATATTTTTTCTGACTGGGGCCGGGGGAGAGTCAAATTTCCCCTAGTGGGGCAGTTGCCCAACTCCCTGCGGGGTTCACTAATAATACACTCAACAGAAAATAGAGTTCCATAAAGTATAATATACCTCTTCATGTCCAGACCCTCTAGGTCAGGATGAATCCCCTGAATTTGATCTCGATTGGTCCATGCACAACGGGTTCACCTTAACGGAAAGCTCCGATACTCAAGGTTCGTAAGCTCCGATACTCAAGGTTCGAAAGCTCCGATACTGAAGGTTCGAAAGCTCCGATACTCAAGGTTTGAAAGCTCCCATATTCAAGCCTCGCAATGATATTCGTGGACTTCAATGGAAATAACTTCGTCCGTCTTTAGTTATTTCGAAGCCCAAGTCATCAAGCAGAGTCGGGACGATAAGTTCCATCACTTGTAGGGTAGAATTTATATTGCTCAATAATGCCGATTGATTTGATTTAAGCCTCATTTCCACTCTGATGGAGTCTACTGTCATACAAATGCACAGTTGTCTTTCTATCCGACAATAACAATTATGCTATCGCAGTGGTTAAGGCACACATGGAACCGCGAGTCTAGGAAACAGTTGCCAAAGCAGTTGGGGAAGAAAAACACAATTTTACCTTATTTATCTACATTGCATCCGCGGAAACTGGTTTAAAAGTGCAGGCAGCAAAAAAGTTTCTTAGCACAGGGGTTTGTGTGATAGCTAAATTGGATAATGCAGTCAAGCTAGGGTTGCGTAGTTATTTTCAAAAAATACAATAGATATAAACTGAAGAAGGAAAAATGAAAACAGCAGCTACCACAATTGGTGTATTTAAGGAGCCACAATTCAAGTACAAAAATACACTGTGTGTCATGATGATCGACATCGATGATTCGTGGGTAAAGATTACTAACCTCATAACGAAAATATTCAAACATTTCTAGAGCTAAATATATTAATATTTCACTAGACTTCCAAATAATATTTTGATACGTTCATCAATCAAGTAATTAATATTTATGATAAGTTACATTTCCATTTCACGCTTGCCGTTAGTTTGAAATAAATACAAATGTTGGTCAGTGCCTTTCCCAAACTAAAGCACGCAGTGATTTGATCAGTCACAATAACCATTGGAATCTCAGAACATATAACAAACAGAACATGCTTTCATTGGGCAAGTCTGAAATACAAAACACTGATCACAAATGATGAAGACACATTCTTTGTGTACACAAATTACGTTCGCCATTCGACAAGCGTGATCTTGAGGCAGAATTCTTGGCCCTCGTATATGACAGGAATATACTGACTAGGAATAGGAAAGAAAAAAATTGCTGAACTAATATTGACAGCCAAAGAAATTATGAATCTAGAAACACAACTCAGTGAAACAAATAAACTATTGCCACCACTTTGTTTAGGGATGGCCTGTTATATGGTGCGGGTAAAAATGTAGAAACTCAAAATAGGTAACAAATCGAAGGAAAGGCCAATTCACACTGAAAAACATTACATACGAATTCTTTGAAATAATAATAAAGCTAATGGTTAGTTTTGAATATTTTGTACTATTAAGAATCATTATCATTTTGCACTTGATTAATTTTCATTTCTTTGGTGAACAGTTATGTTATTTGGAGAGTATATAAATATGTTAACCTCAGTCAAGTGTCGTCTCACTATCTGTTTGATCTGTACAAATTAAAAATTGTACATAAATTTACTTCAAATTACTCAGAAAAGAGGCTTACAGGGACTGGAAGTTGACGCGTAAGAAACAAAATATTAAATTCACAGCAATGGCATACAGACACCAGCTATGGCATAGAATAGGATAATGATTCTTAAGTTTATGTTACGTAGATATGAGATTTAGATACACAAGATGGATTAGATTAGAGTGACGAGGCTTTCAAGTGTTCAAGAGTCAGTGTCCTTGTGACGCCTAACGACAAACCAGTAACTAGCGTTGCTGGTAAAGTCAATATCCTTAACGTCGCGAGTGCCATAGGTATTCACGGGTGCCCCAGGTGGTGGTTGCTTTTGCTCAACCCCAGCTCCTGCTGCGATGAAGGAGTAACAGCCAGCGCACATCCCGTTGTCCGGGAACCCACTGACATGTGCATGTTGGGAATGGTTCAGCAGATGAAGGCCCCTATATTAGGCCAGTACCTCTAAGGAAGCCGATACTGTCTCGCGGGCGTTCCCACAGATTACGCACCGACGTGATATGGTAGAGCCGGCCGAGTGCGATGGTTGGGCACAACGTCATGACGTGCGCAACCGTGTCGGGCGAACACCGGCATCGCAAACAGAGATCGGAAGGGACATTCCTCAGTTTATACTGGTATGACTGGTATGTCACCCCTGGGCAGCCCCAACTCATCCACGTCCACCTCGAGCGGGTGACTGTGTTCATCCAATGCAAGAGCAGTTAAGTGTGTGTGTGTGTGTGTGTGTGTGTATTTGTGCATGGATGTGCTATCTGTAGGACGGGTAATGGTCGCGTAAAGAGAGCCGCAGTGTGTTGACATTGTGTGATGTAGGTGTCGGTTGGTTTGAGGTGGGTTCAATAAGCCGTGGCAGGGATGTCGGGTCTACAATCTTGTTAATGAATCGAGCCATCTGATATCAAGATGATGTTTGAGAAAGAGAACCTTGGCTTCCTCATGCAAGTGCGAAATGGGTGTGGTCTGTGTACAGCCCGTTAGATACGCAAGGATGTGTTCTGTATTGTTGGTAGGGAGTTAACGTGTGTGGGTGCAAGGTCAGAGAATTAAGAAGTCTGTGTTTGCATAGGAGATTATGAGCCTGATGAATTGTTTATGTAGTGTTGAACTTGATTCTTTGGAGTGACCGTAAGTGGATGTGGTAAGTGCTCGGGACACGTTATGTCAAAGTTTGGAATTGGAGCGATGTTGTTTGTGTGAGGTTTGAAATTCATCTCCGTGTCATAAGTTAATCCAAGGATAGTTGTAAGTGGGACTGTGGGGTTTGGGAGTGTTGTTGAGCGTGATATGAGGGTGGATGCAGTATACACTGGTATCTGGTGTTAACAATGTGAGGGAAGACTTGCATGCGGGAACCTTCAATCTGTTGTCCAGCAGCCAGACTTAAAGAGAGTTCAGGTACTGCTGAAGGTGTTCAGCCGCGGTCTCGTGTTTGTGGTGTTGTTATTATTGTGAGACCGTTCGCGTATGAGCTGATGTAGGTGTTGGGTTTTGTTGTGATTGGCAGGTCGTGCATGAAGCAATTGAAAAAGGAGAGGACAAAGCTCTTTGCAACAACATTGGGGAAGTCGCGGGTTCGAGATCGCTTGTTATTGTGGACAGTGTGTGCTGTCTGCCGGAAAGGAAATTAGTAAGCCACATATTGTAGTTTGGATGGATGTGTGTGTTGAGTATTTTGTTAATGATGACGTATTTTCGAACTGTGTCGAAGGCGTTAGTAATATCAATGGCGCATACCTGACTGCGTTTGTCTTGCTTCTTTTTGGTCAGGCCTTCACGGATGGTCTGAGAGAGGTTGGGAGTTTGGTTGTAGAGTATTGAGTCCTGCAACCGCGTTGCGTAGGAGAGAGTGGGATACGGGCATCAACTTTGTTAAGAACCAGTCTCTCCAAGATTTACGAAGAGGTCGCAGTGTGATTGGATCATTAGAAGCTGATGCCAGGTTTGTGGAACAAAGCGTGTTTTTTTTATTTCACGATGTGTTTTGTGTTAAGAAAATTTGGTCTACATCCAGAATCTGAGTCAATGGTGGAGTAATATGTTGCAAAAATATTTGTTGCTTCTTGTGAGTCGATATGGGTCACCACGCTTCCCACTCACCCTTGAGGTAAGAGAGGGCTGTAAGCTGTATTTTCCGGTCATATTTAATATAGACTGCGCCATTGGAGAGGAACAGTGTAGTTTTAGGAGTGGTAGAGGGTGTACTGATCAGATTTTTGCTGTGAGACAGGTCTGTGAGAAGTACCTTGCTAAAGGAAAGGATGTGTTCTTGGCCTTCATGGATCTGGAGAAGGCATACAACAGGATTGACAGGGAAGCGCTGTGGAGGGTGTTGCGTTAGTATGAAGTGGGCGGACATCTGTTGAAAGCGGTGCAGAGTTTCTATGCTGACAGCCGAGCATGTGTCAGAGTGGGAGTGAAAGTGGTACCGAGACAAGGCTGCGTGATGTCTCCCTGGCTGTTCAACCTCTATATGGATGGAGTGGTCAGGGAGGTGAACGCGAGTGTGCAGGGTCGTGGCTTGGAACTGTTAGAAGCGAATAGGCGGAGTTCCTAAGTTGCGGATTCAGAGGAGAAGCTATGTAGGCTAGTGTCTGAGTTTGGAAAAGTATGTGAGAGGAGAAAGCTTAGCGTGAACGTGGGTAGGAGTAAAGTAATGAGATGCTCGAGAACTGTCGATGCGAGCAAAATTAGTGTCACCCTAAATGGGGAGCTCATGGAGGAAGTTCAGTGTTTTAAATATCTGGGCTCCCATGTGGAGATAACTGAACTAGTGGAAACTGAAGTGAAGGCGCGAGTGAAGGAGGGATGTAAAGTTTTGGGTGCACTAAAGAGTGTAATGAGCTGTAGGACGTTG
>SDVV010003033.1:0-21944 GCA_016164225.1 Gammarus roeselii | reverse complement strand
GTGAGGTGTGGTGAGTGAGGTGTGGTGAGTGAGGTGTGGTGAGTGATGTATGGTGAGTTGAGAGTGATGATGGAGGTGTAGTGAGTGAGGTGTGGTGAGTGAGGAGAGTGCTTCACAATATCCATTTATCCAAGCAACGGTCTACCTCTAGGCCAAAGGTCACTCACATCGGCTTTCATCACCTGTTTCACAAATTTCCTCACCATGAGCCTCAACCATCCCGGAACACGTGAATGGAAGTGGTGAGTGAGTAGGGTGATCGCTGTCAGGTGAGTGATGGGGAGTGAGGTCACATTAGTGAAGTGGGATATGTGAAGCGAGATGTTGGAAGCTTGAACAATAGGTGAATTGATTGATTTGAGGGTAGTATGGGGAGCCAGTGAGGTGAAGTGAGTGTAAGGGAACAAGGCACCTAATCGCGAGAAGGGGCCTCGGGAATACTTCTCTATAATAGTGGTGATATGATTTTACTAGACAGCTTGGACAAACATACCAGCGGCAGGAAACAGGTTTCCTACATACTTTTACGTCAGAACGTCAGATGAAAAAAAAAGAAGAAACGTCAGATGAAGATAATGGAGACAATCAAAAGAGTTTCTATAGAATGTAACTTTTAAAAGAGCTTGTTTAAGCCTATCGTTACATTGTTGACGTAGTTGCTCATGGTTTCAGATGGTTTCAGATGGCACCAGTGCTGCAGAGGAGTAGTCAAATTTGTTTATTTATTCGACAATTGCTTACGACTAATATCTCAAAATCTTTCTGTTGGTTGGACGACATCCTCTCTCTGTGATCCCAGAAAACAACTTTAATAACTCGACCGAGGTGTATCACTACTCGGGCCATGAAATAAACTTCGATCAGTCCATTACCGTCAGACATGTTTTAAGAATTGGTCTCCTATGATCAAGAACATATGTTTTTCCCTTGTTATTTTGTCATGCCAAGCGTGGTTTGCTTTCATATAAACTTAGTTGGCTTACATAGCCCTCATCAGCAGGACGTACCCTACCCACCCCCTCTCTCCTCGTCAACACTCCCTTCCCCCATCCAACCTACAACAGGCTGGTGCTACTCCAACTCCGTGTGAATGATGAAAGATTCGCCCATGAAGATCTTAATGTATGCACTGATGGGAATGGGATTAAGATCAATGATTTGGAATTAAACAGGTGAGCCCGAAACAGTTAAAATAATTTTTCTGGATCATTGACGATAGATGTTTATCAGAGCTCCATGCACAATAAAAAGAACAAAATCATCGTACGCACAATGGTTGCTACACAGTATGATACTTTTAACCAACCTAATATTTGAATCCCATCAGTAACATACTGTAGATTGGAGAATCAAATCATTTACATGTAAATGTCCCAGATTATTCCATCAAATTTATGAATAGTATTGTAGGTGGTGCGAGGTGTAGTAAGCGATGCACGAGAAACTGTCTTGAACCAATTAGGGGTGCGGAGGATGAAAATTTGGCAGGAACAATCAGTCAGCCACCAAGCAAGCGCTCATGTTAGCCCCTTTATAGTGAACCTGACGTTTATACTGTAAGTGATGGTGTCTCTAGAACTGTTGATTACGGCCCAAGTTATGTTTTTTTTTTCATTTGGACTGAAGGAAATAATTTTATTAGCGAGCACTACCAGCAAATGAAATATCATGGGGTACATGTTGGGCAGAAGCGGCCCATACTAGAAGAAACTCGATGCTTACGAGCTGGCAACTCGTACGCTCTACTCACTCCCTCACTTGTGAGCTAAAACTGAGACCACTGCGAGATTTTTACCTCAACTGCTACGTGAAGTGAAAATAATTGCGATTCATTGATCCTTCCACTTGAGAACTAAAAAAATAGGCTCTATCTACACTAGCGAGCATTAGTAGGTATTTTTGTAATAAAACATTAGTATAAGTATGTTTTATAGTGAATGGTCAACCAAGGTATAGAAAATTTACCTCTCCTAAGAATTATATCTTGGTGTGAAAAAATATGTATAGGTCAAACTCAATCGATCATGTCTTCTGTCTGTTGAGACTGCTATAATAAACGCTTCACATTATATATCTCAGTGCAGTAAATACTATATGTTCGTCCTCTTCCACAGTGCAACAGTCGAAAGTGTATCATTTTTCGGATAATTTTATTGTGCGGTAAAACGAGTTTACATGTATACGTTTGTTTCCAACTGTAACATTCTCGACTGTTAACTGAAGTAAATTAAACTTGTGAACATTTAATTCGTCCTTCCGTTCATCCGTCCATCCGAATGAGTCAGGCAGGCCGCTAGCGGCCTGCCTGACTCCTGACTCCCTACACTGAGAAGTAACTCTATTAAGCCCTATCTTATTCCTTCGCATTTGCGTTTCGCACCCATATTAACTACTGCTGACGCAAAGGGGAGAGCCGCGTCGAGGCTGGTCGAGTTGGGTGCGACGAGCCGAGACTGGCCGAAATTATTCGAGACAAGCCAAGATGATCTGAGACGAGGAAACTAGAGGGACCCGGGGAGCACGGCGTACCCGGGGGACATGGGTTACCCTCCGGGACCCATCGGGTTCTTTCGGGACCTGAGGGACTTCTGACCCCCCCCTATCTCCTTAAACAATAAGTGTGATGTAAATAATCTGAGCAGTTTTTTCAGCTCATGACGAACCAGCCCTTTCTTTCCTCTTCATGATCCACAATTTTGTCATCGAAAAAGTGCTGGTGTGTTCGTGCAAGGGTTCCTGTTTGTGATTTTGTGATTGAGTGTTTTTTCTGTTAGTGCTCGCTCGTGCGATCGCGGACCATATGTAATTTCTGTTGTTACCTTTGCCGCGTTACTATAAACCTTGTGATGTGTTGCGGTCGGAGTTGCTCTAATTCGTGAAGCCATAAACCTCGTACCGATTTCGACGATACTATCTGTGGGGAGCCCAGCGTTCGCGCTAAAATTATTCCCGCACACGCGCACTATCGCCACTTCACTTCACCTCACAGTCATGGCCGGACACTGTCATAACCGCTAAAAATCTTTCATCCTACGTGCTTTCTACCACACGAAGATTCAGCCCACACGCATTTTCTACCACTTCAAAATCTGCCACTGTCATATCTGCCACTGTCATTACACCAAAACAGGCGTACCAACCTAAAAGTTAACACTTTAATGAAACTTCAATAAAAAATCGCTAAAAAACGGCATTACGTACCCTACAAAATACGTATGTTTGCCCCGCGGGTTAGAAATACGTACCTTTGCCCCGCGGGTTAGAAACACGTACCGTAGATTAGGTTAGGTTGGGCAGGTAAAGTTTCATTAAAGTGATAACCGGTAAAATGGTACGACTGGTGGCTGATTCTGACGTGGGCTGAAACAGATTTTCGCCAGAAAGTCACTGGCAGATATGACAGTGGCTGGTGTGACTGGGGAAAGCTATGAATGTTCGCTGTTAAAAATTGGTACCGTGGGGAGGTAGTCGGAACAACTTGGGGCTGATAAGGCAGTTGGCAGAGATGATAGGGGTTGATCTGACGTTAGCTATAAAAGAATTTAGCGCCAGGGATAGCGACCCCTATCTGTGCACACTGGCATGCGTACTTATCACTCTTGAGGTTCTGAGGGGATGGAGGCGGGGATTCATTCCGTCTGAGTCTTTATCTTACCTGAAAGAAGGAATTTTGCTGTAACCGCACTAGACCGCGTAGCTGTTAACATTGTCTTGCGTTGCTGTCGGAGCTTACTTTGTCCGTGAAGCCGTAAACCTTGAGCCAATTTTGACGATGCTGCCTGTGTGCACTAGCGTACATACATACTACTCCTGAAAATCTAAAGGTTTGAAATCGGAGATCCGTTATGTCTAAACGTTTTTCTTCTGCTCACCAGCGTGCGTCTGACACAACGGAGAGGTTCAAAATGTTCTAACTTTGACAGCATTGTTTTCCTCCTACGCCGAGGCGTGCGAGCCTACTGGAATCCATGATCGTCGTGCCCTACTGGGGAGCCTGTTATGACTCACGTTGAGGCTCCGATGGAAATAAGGCCCAACTGAAATCTAAATCAATATTTTGAAATTATAACGAAATACTATGCGCAAGTCAATTTGGGGATCAAATTGTTGAATTATCATGTTGAGATCCCTCTCCACTGATCAATTAGTCATACAATGTAGGGGATACTAATGTAAACTTCCTTCCTGGAAGGCAACTCAGCTGGGACTTTACTGTGATACAAACTATCGATCATCTTCAAATTGTCCCGATGTTACAGTTAAAAATATTGAAAACTCTTTGGAAACTACTTTGTACCGCTAAATCACGCCGTACGGGGGAGCCTATTATGAATCACGTTGAGGCTCTGGCGGGAGTGAGGCCTAAATCAAATCAAATTGTACCGTTAAACCACTCATTCAGGCCTTGGCATGAAATTTCTCAATGCTGTTACGGCGAACATTAAATTTAATTTGATTTCTTGTTTGGTCAACCGAGCGTATACAATTTGTTCTACTAGTGCAGCATTTTCCATTGAATTAGATTACCCCAGGAAGTATTTTTCAGTTAATGGATATCCCTAACAGTAATAGAAAGGGGTTTTCCCAAAATGATCAATAGTTTGCATCACTCCTTAGTCCCAGCTCAGTTGCCCTCCATGAAGGAAGTTTACATTGGTATCCCCTCCATTGGGATGACTAATAGATCAGTGAAAATGGATGTTAACATGATAATTCAACAATTTTATCCCAAATTAACTTGCGCATAGTTTTTCGTAATTGTTTCAACGTATAAAATTTTAGGTTTAAGGAAAAGATGCCTCCTTCACTGTGAAGCAGTGTGGTTTACCAGTACACATGTAGCCAGTGTCAGGCTACGTACTTTGGCGAGACCACGCGTTACCGTAAGACCCGTATTGCTGAACATAAGGGAGTGTCCGTCCGTACTGGCGCACCATTGTTTTCTCCTTCCCACAGTAGGATCAGAAACCATGCACTAGAAGTAAATCATCCAATATTTAGAAAGTCTGAAAATAGTTGGATCGACCAAGGAGTCAAATTTGTAATTGCTTGGGGGCATTATAATTCATCAAACCAGCCCCTCTCTGAATGACTTAGGACTGAATCGTCGACCCTGTGACAATGTCCTGTAACCAGTGCGTGTATTGTTTGCTTCATAATCCTTCAATCAGTGCCTTTTTCGTTTCTGGAACTCGTGATGATGTCTGCCTTTCCTTTGCGCGTAATGAATCGTAGGGGATTTGGTATATCATCCAAAGTTTAGCAGTAACTTCCTGCCACAATTTCAATTAACTGGCAATCCGAGTGAAACCTTGATCATGGAAGTGGAAAACTCATTGCGATGCATTATTTCAGCGAGATCATATATTATAGATTAGATAGGATTTGACGAGGGGATCATCTCCATCGGTGCTCTGACGCGATTATTTGTGAGCTCCCCGGTGGATGCGAAATAGTGTGTTGTTCATACTCATCTGGGGTGTCGGTGTCGGTAACGTCTTTCCCATTTGCGACTTACAGTAGCTGTAGCAAAATCGCATAAGTTACCTTTTCGCGGACCAAGTATACCTAAAAACGTAATGAGATTCTGCATTTCCTTTAAAATAGCATTTCCGATAACTGTAGGCAGCGTTTGACAAAATACTGTATCGTAAGGTAGTTATAGAGTATCATGACGCAATTTTACTGTATCCTGATGCATTGTACAGTATCTTGCTGCAATTGCACAGAGTCTTGATGCAATTTCACAATGTTTCGGCGTAATGGTACTGTTTTTTGATGCAACTGTGCAGTATCTTGCTGCAATTATAGTGACTTGACGCAATTGTACAGTATCTTGCGGCAATTTCGCAGTAACGTGATGGATGCAATTTTACAGTATCCTAAAGCAATTATGCAGTATTTTGATGCCATTTCGCAATATTTTAATGCAATTACAGATGATCTAGATGCAATTAGACAAAATATTCATGCAATTTTACAGTATAAGTGGGGCCAGCATCCTCGAGGAAGCCAAAAAATGACCTCCATATGGCAACACTCAACCCTGAAGTGCTACATCTCACCAGAAAGGATTCTTGCGCTGATCACGAATCTAAAATTCATTCAGTAGCCTCACCATGGAGGTATAATATATTATACCTCCATGAGCCTCACAGCCGATATAGAGATTGAACGAATTTGTGGGCTCCAGCTCTTTTTTAAGTCTAACATGGCATCTGTCTGCCAATGGACGCAGAGCAAAAAGTGTAAACACGGCAGTGCGTCCATATGGACGCAGAGCAAAAAGTGCGAACAGGGCAGTGTGTCCATTTGGCCGCAGAGTAAAAAATGTGACCAGGGCAGTGTGTCCATACGGACGAAGAGCAACAAGTGTGAACAGGAAAATGTGTCCATGTTGACACAGTTTATATATTTATGTCTACATAGTTGCATATATACCTAAAGTCATATATTTTTATTTCCGTTGTAATTTATATCATTTACTCCAACATATGTCATTTTTATTTTGCCTGTTTTCAGATAAATATAACTAATAATCATTGAAAAGCAAACCTACATGTCAATTATAATAATTATTATTGTATTTTCAATTAGTCAGCATGGATAAACAGTCGGTAGATTCTAAAGCTTTGCAACGTCGTACGCGCAATCTTGGCCTTGATAAAATTATGAATATACTTCAAGATGTGTGCATTGAAGGAAACGAAGACAATATGCAGCAAATGGACCCATGTTGGACGGCATCAGCGATAGTAGGTGACTCCGCTCTTGACTCAGCAGAATCAGTTACGCAGACATTCATGAGAGTGGGCAGTCAAGGACCCCTTTGATGACCATGCCGTTCAACTGTCTAACCCCAATCCGGAACTGGTTATCACTGATCTAGATGCTACTGCCTCTGCTTCTCGTACTGCTGTTATGGCCGAAGGCTTCAATCCCTCAGAAAGGTCAGGAAGTTGGAGTATCCGTGATTCCTTTGGGATCTGGTTTGCAGGAGCCTGTTGCTTCTGGGTCTGGTTTGCAAGAACCTGTTACTTCTGGGTCTTTGAAGAAACGTAAGTGCTGCTGGCGCTTCTTCGGCTACATCCGGTTCGACAAATCGCCGGCGTATGCCAACCGCACCAAAACCTAGTTTGTCTTGACAGCCGCAATTCTGACCGACGTTTTGATGCCCCAGTTCGGTATGGTGCAGCTGCAATTATAGATGCAGCTAGTAAGATATCTTATGCTCTTGCATCGCATCGTGTAGATCAGCGGCGCACTGTCGAAGCAGAAACACCTGATGAAATTGTCGACTGTGTCATTGCATTAGATGACCAGGTAGCACAGATTCCACCAAAAGAGCGACAAGCTGCTGTTCCAAGTGAAGAGCAATTCGCGTTCCCTGCAATTAGAGACAGACGGAACATTCATATGTAGGTAGTTGACCCAGAAACATACAAAATGGCTCGCATGCCTTTCAATCCACAAGGTGCTGATTTCAACCATGCTTTGTTTTGTGCTTGCTCCAACTACTCCTTCGGAAGCTTTCCTGCTCTTTTTCCCCAAAAACTTTTGGGAAGTGACTATAAGTCAGACAAACATGTACGAGAGACAAGTGCGTGACACTAATGAAAAATAACGGAATTACCATGATGCTAAACTTTGGAAACCAATTGTGGTGGACGACATGAAAGCATATATTGGAATAAGGATATTTTTCGGTGTCATTAATCCTACGAATATTCTCTCGGCTTGGAACATGGATAAATAATTGAGGGATGAATATGTTGCGAGTGTTATGTCTCAAGACAAATTCAAAACCATCAATCGCTTTCTCCATTTTGTCGACGTGGATGATCTTCCCAATAAGGATGATCCTTCTTATTCACTAGCTCGCAATGCATTTCTTATTTCCGGCATTCAGCAAAAGTGTGTCACGGTATACAAATCTGAAGAACCAGAGTTGTCAATTGATGAGGGGACTGTCGCATGGAGAGGGCACTCAGTCTTATCAAGGAGCAACCCACAGAAGCCTAGCAAATACCACATCAAATTGCTCAAGCTCTGTGTCACAAATAATTTCTACCTGTGGAACTTCTTCTGTGAAAACAATGCATCGGACTGTTGACCAGATTGTCCTGACTCATCTGGTTCTCTCGGCCTATCGGAAATTCGAAGGGTACATCGTCTTCACTGACCGGTATTATACTTCTCCAGAGTTGTACCACACCCTTCGTACCGATTGGGGATTCGATGCAGCCGATACCGTTCTTGAAAACCGGCGACAGTTTCCTGCTTGTCAAAAGCTTGGCGAGAACGCCAAACGTGTTGTTGGCACTGTACAGGCCTCTGGCTCAGAAGATGGAAATTTGCTCGGGAAACAATGGGATAGTAGGGTAAACAAAAGCGTTTAAATGCTTTCTACCTGCTATCCGGCTAACAAAATATTGACGAAAGGGAGTTGGAAGTCCTCGCAGCTGCTTGAGAAGCTCATCATGGTTGGCCGGTACGTCAAGTCCATTGGAGGAGTCGATCGAAACGACTAGTTGGAGGATGCATACACTTCTACAAGATACCACAGAAAGATGTATCGCAAGCTGGCCATGCATCTGATTGGTCTTGCTTCTACGAACGCCTGTATCGTCTACAAGGTGTTCTTCTCAGACAAATGCATGACAGCACGCAATGGCCACTTAAACTTCATTTTGGATCTTGCTAAGAGTCTATGTATTCAGTCCACAATCAGAGCTCGTGTTGCTCGACCAATGATCCTTGCACCTACTCCTGCTCCAGATTTTTGGAAGCATATGCCAATCAGGTACAAATATGCTCCTAAAGCCAACTTGCCTGAGGAACTCACGAAACGCGCAACAAAAGGCAAAGCGGAAAGAGGTCGATGCAGGACGTGCAAGAAAATTACTCCATTCTTGCCCCGTGAGTGCAAGGTCTCGCTTTGCATTGGTCCCGATGTGGCTAGTGGCAATTGCTTCATAATATACCACAGAAAATTGCTAGTTAGGCAAAGAATCGACGTTACGGAGCGGGTTCCAGCTGTAGTCCCCTTCAGAGGACGCAACTGACAGGAGTAAATATAACGTCAAAACAGCCCTGGAACAATGTATTGGTTAGGAAGTATCTAATCACATTATATGCCCGACTTAGTCCCCATGTAATACAGACATTGTAATTACTGAGAACTTGTAGGTCAAGACAATTTCTCTTGTGGTCATGTTAATTACTGTAGGTACAGAGAGAACGCCCGGGAAGGGGGAGGATGGGGAAGGGGAGTTAGGTGCCTGAGATTAGGTAGTCCAAACAGTCCTGTGACAATGTAATGGTTAGGAAGTATGTATTAACATTGTGTGTCCGACTTTGCCTCTATATAGCTCGGACATTGTACTTGTATGTTCAGTTGATTGCTTTCTTTGTTGCTAATTTAATTACTATCGGGGTAGTCCAAACCGCATGTGGCACTTAGTTTGCACGGGAAGACCTTTATCCGTCAATGTCACACAAAGATCTTATCTTAACTCGCACTTTTCGAGGCTTGCAGTAGGGTATACCTTCAATCACTTGCCGCGTTCGGTAGAAATGGCGTTGATTCATTCGTTCATGAATTATGATGTACCTCTAATAACTTGCCGCGTCCGGTAGGAATAGCGTTTGTTTCATTTGGACATGCAGTAGGGTGTACCTTTGATCACTTGGCTTACGGCTCGGTTTGGGGCGGTTGATATAGATATATGTGTATAGGTCTTGTAAACGGCAATTATAATTGTTTTGGGTTATTTTGATTGGATTATTTCGCACGGTAGGGTTGCTCGATCGTTATAATACGTAGATTATGATATCTTTCTCTTTATAAGTGATGACCATAGTTTGTCCGTGGTATTTTATAGCACAAACGATATTATTTGATTAAATCCAATCTCTTTTTTCCCCGTGGTATGATTATTTTATTTCCAGAGTTTCGTCAGAGCTTATCGTTATGAATCAAATAGCAGGCGCAGTACGTTTCACATATTTCCAATTCATATATCTGTGTACAATTGAACAAGGTTAAGATTATATTTATAAATATTTTTATGATATAGATACATGTGTTTACATAGAAACAATTTCATCATGTTAGAAACATTTTTAGAATTTTAGGGACATTTTCATCGTAATAGGAGTGGGTTAGAGTACTATACGTTCACGTATTTTCAATACATATTTCTGTGGACAATCAAACGAATTTCAAGTTTGAAATTTATTTATTACATAGAAGCAGTTTCATGGTTCCATATGAATATGTATATACAATAAAAATTTAAAGGTTTTATTATGCTCAAGTTGATGTATTTTCATCATTCACTCTAGTACATACGCTAAAGTCGGTCTCACCCAGCTTACGCCTCTTACATATTAAATCCATGTTTACATTAGATTTATCAGTCAAGGCACATCGTGTCCTCTTTTTAGTCACGGTAGGTTTATTTTCAATTGTTTTCTTGGTAATGTCCGGATGGCCATACATAGGCAGGAGTGTTGTGGGAGTCGAGAGAGTAACGTTTTATTTTCAAATTTACTGAGTCAGTTTGTAATTGTGCGTACAGTTTGAAGCTGGCATGCTTGTGCGCGAATGTTGTGAATGGTCTCAAAGTGTGTGTAGGTTTTCTGGTTATGGATGTCTCTGTATTGTTCATGTTTGATTGTTTGGCTTGTGTCTGGTAATTGTTACAATTAGCAGCTGGTTTATGCCCTCGGACTCGAGCAACATACTGTAACCTGTGGTTGCAAGCAAATAATTTTCACTCGGGTAATCGTCGGCTGTTTCGTCTTTTAGTTGTCCCAGCTGTCATTTTCTTGGATTTATCGTACAAGGGATGTTTTTCGGGTAGTTGGATAAGTCCATGTATTCCGCCTCAATGTAGGTCACACCTTTGAACAAGATCAGCAACGGGTCCGTGTCCGAGAAGATGAGCGAAACGTGGGCACCGTAGCGTGGTTTCAGTGTGTGTGTCATGAAAGAAGCTGTAGACTTTAGCTTTAGCTTCTGTTTGGAGCTTATGAGATATCTATCTATGATACCTTAGGTTACCGAGTACAATTTTGATGCGTTTAACATCTATCGCATTTTTCCAATCCAAGGCAGGAGGCGTTGTATTGCATTTCAATGCAAGTCATGTTGCATATCTGCAATTTCTTCATCATACAAAGGGTGATTTTGGGGTAGTTGGAGTATACCACGTATTGAGCCGGAGGACCTATCCGCGTTTTCCCGCCTCAATATCGGCCATATCATTAAACTGGAATATTATCTATCGCGATTCAATGCTACCTATTATGTATTGCAACTCATTGCAGGTCATGTTGCATATTTGCATTTCAATGCTAGTCATTCGAGTTAAAATTAGGATATTGCAAACAAAGATTTATAAGATATATTTTAATTGATAATAGATTTTAAACACGTCTTTATTATGAAAGTACATTGGTTTATCATTAATACGAGAACATAACTATTCACTCAAAAAATCGACATGAGCAACCGTACGAAACATAAATAATGATTTTCGATCGCCCTCTCTGGTCTTATCTTGATCCTCTGTATCAGTGCCACTCTGTGAATTCTTTATCTATGATATGCATCATTTCTCACCTGGATCTGTCGGCTCATCATATTGGTGTAGGGTTTATCATCTGGATGTGTTTTGTTCTCTGATTTATTGGGTTCTAGACTAATGCCCTTAGAACACATTTTAGATAAACGGATAGCTTTGGAAGAGGTGTATGCAACACTTGCAATCCTAACCGTAAAATTAAAACTTTGTTTATAGTCTTCATCAAGCTTTTTCTCGACGCTAGTTTTTTAATTATAGTTGCATGTTTATGACATCGAATATTTTCAGGGGGTTTCTTACTGTTGCCAACATTACCATGCACTATATTCCCGCATATGTATATACGATATATATCTAATTATCCTAGCACTCAAACGTTTAAGACATGATTCTCTCTCGTCATGTTTCATTACCAATAATTTGAAACAAAATCAAGTGTACATTTCATTTTATTGTATAATTTTACACTTCTTATGCATGTTACCCTTTCATTACCCGATTTGATGAAACGGTTTTCTTCAACTATAGCAGGGTTTTCTTCACATGAGATTGTCGTGATATCACCATCCATATTTTCAGTATTTTCCTTTTCGGTTAAGGTTTGAGTCTCCTTCGTCATATCGATTTAGCCATTTTCATCCATTCTTCAGACATTCTGCGCTTTGTTGTTGGAGGTGAAGCACTTTATTTACTGCTCGCACCCTGTTGAGTACTGTATATCTCATTCTTTTTGATACCCATGTCCAGTTTATTATGTTCCATCAAAATAACAGTTGCATCCTTAGAGCTTTTATTTCCTCGTTCATTTTTGATATGATCATACGCAAGATAATGGCATCGTTTGAGATGTTGCCCAAACCCGAATGTGGAGCTTTATTTGCTCATGTTTATCTCCGCAGTAGAAATAACACATATCCATGTGGTTTCTTTTCTATTAAAATATTTCCATATCAAACTTGGCAACATCCTTCTACACCGAAAACGGACCGTTAACTGAATAAGTACAGATATGGGTCCAGTTTATTCATACAGGATCGTTAGCGTCACTGCGTTGGCACATGTATTGGCTCCATGTAGTCATTTACACATATTGATGCAAGAAGGGTTACCATACAATGCCAGATGCATTAATTCCTAGGCAACCTAACCTAAGCAACTTGACCGAGAATTATGTGTCATCGTTCGAGATTCCCTGCGTACGTATGATACGGATCCATTGATTTATGATATATTCATATCAACCCCTATCCGCGTGGGTCTATGACACGTATTTTTGTTTAAATATCGCACACACAATGTAGACACATACACACATTTGTATACATCTACATGGTCGGTCAACATCTGTAGCATTTTTCCATTAGAACAACACCCTTTGCTTTTGTTGAAAGATATTTAATGTGGATCAGCTACACGGCATATTTGGTTGAAGGAACGAATCATCTTAACATAACCAAATCTAACTTATGTACGGTATTGAGTCATAGATATATACATTGTATAACAAATATCTCCACATGTCTCTACATTTTGATCTATCCTTTGCAGTTTTGATACACATATCCAATTTTGATCTAGCTGATTTCAATCATTTTTCATAGGTAATTACATCGTTGTTTGAATGTTATAGTTGTTTCCCAATAATTCTTGATTTTTGTTTTGACACAATTCTACGACACTTTTACATGTTATTCACACCCATCAAAAACCTAACCTAATGAAACCTGACATTTTGTATGACACCTAACCTAACTTATGTACGGTATGCCGTTATTGATATATACAGATGAACCCTCCGCACGGTTCTTTATAAAACTTACACCTAATTCTTTCTACTTCCTGTTCACTCTCGATCCATAGTAGTCAGCAGAGAGGGCAGATTTTCAATCTTAAATGGTTTGACTGTTACAAGTATTTCATTTTCGATCTATCCTTTGCAGTTTTGATTCACACTTCCAATCTTGATCTAGCAAATTTCATTCACACCCATCAAAAACCTAACTTAGCCTGACCTCATGTATGGTACCTAACCTAACTTATGTACGGTATGCAGTTATTGAACCCTCCACACGGTTCTTTATAGAACTTACACCTAATTCTTTCCACTTCATGGTCGCTCTCGATTCATATAAGTTAGCTGAGAGAACAGATTTTCCATCTTAGATGGATTGGATGTTACAAGTAATTCATATATGTTTCCATTATCATACAAACGGGCACAAGGTCTCACACTATGTTTTCTTATTTTCCTTCGATAGACTCTGGCACTACATCCTATGACGACAGTTGATTTGTCTTTGCATTCCTATTATTTTTATACTCACGATGATTTCGTTTCAGATGTCGCCATACATTACTAGTGGATTTATGTTTATTAAATTTTATTTCTTCCTGGCAAAGTTTACAGACCCCCATCACCCTATTATTTTCAAACAAACGACGACTCAATCTATACCATATCCTCCCACAACAGAATCACAATCTTAACCGAGCAAGTTCTTATCGGACTCTAATTTATATCCTACCATTCTTTCAAACAGATATAACATTTACCCCGAGATAGGTTTATGGCAATGCTTGAAACATATTCTGCTACTGACTTCGAGAATTCGATGTGACCTCCGACTGACACGATGTTTGCAACTTCATCGCTTAACCTTTGAGTTTTAGGATATTATAAACAATTGATTCAGGATTTAAATAGCCTTCGGTATTCGCAACAAAGTTATGCTGGATGAAATGAAGGATTTTGAGAGGAAACTGAAATATAGTGATGATGGGTATGGATGGCTGTACGAGCATTGCTGTTACAATTCAAAAGTAATGAGATACAAAGTATTGTGGAATCCAGCAAGATTGTAATCAATGCTAATAAATACTAATAAAGCTATGTATATCCTAAATCAATTGCTTATAATATCCTAAAACTCAAAGGTTAGGCGTTGAAATTGCAAACATTGTGTCAGTCGGATGTAACATCGAATTGTCAAAGTCGGTAGAAGAATATGTTTCACGCATTGCCATAAACCTATCTCGATGTAAATGATATATCTGTGTGACAGAATGGTAGGATATAAATCAAAGTTTCGATCAGATCTTGCTCAGTCAAGATTGTGTTTCTGTTGTGGAAGGATGGGGTATAGCTTGAGTCGTCGTTTGTTCGAAAATAATGGGATGATGGGTCTGTAAAATTTGCCAGAAAAAAAATGAATTGAATAAACATAAATCCTCGAGTGTTATACACGCCCATGGCGATATCTGAACCGAAGTCATCGTGAACAGTATGAAAATTAAAGGAAAGAAAAGGCAAATCAACTGTGCAAGTCGTCATAGGATGTAGTGCCAGGATCTATTGAAGGAAAATACGAGAACATAGTGTGAGACCTTGTGCCCGTTTGTATGATGATGGAAACAAATATGAATTACTTCTAACATTCAGTCAATCTAGGATTGAAAATCTGCCTTCTCTGATAATTTATATGAGTCAAGAGAGGTCTTGAAGTAGAAAGAATTAGGTGTAAGTTTTATAAAGAACCGTGTGGAGGAATCATATGTATATTTCAACAACTGCATTCCGTATATAAGTTAGGTTAGGTACCATACATGAGGTAAGGTTAGGTTAGATTAGGTTTCTGATGGGTGTGAATGAAATTTGCTAGATCAACCTTGGATTGTGAATCAAAACTGCAAAGGATAAATCGAATATGAAATCCTTGTAACAGTCAAACTATTTAAGATAGGAAATCTGCCCTCTCTACTTACTACTATGAATCGAGAGTGACCATGAAGTAAAAATAATTAGGTGTACGTTTTTTAAAGAACCGTGTGGAGGGCTCATATCTATATATCAATAACTGCATACCGTACATTAGTTAGGTTGGGTATCTGACAATAGGTCAGGTTAGGTCAGGTTAGGTTTTTGATGGGCGTGTATAACATGCAAAAGCGTTGTAGAATTGTGTCAAATCAGATATCAAGAATCATATGAAAATATCTATAACATTCAAACAACGATGTGATTACCTATGAAAAATGATTGAAATTGACTAGATCAAAATTGGATATGTGTATCAAAACTGCAAAAGATAGATCAAAATGTAGAGACATGTGGGGATACTTGTTATGCGATGTATACATCTATGACTGAATACCGTACATAAGTTAGGTTTTGTTATGTTAGGATGATTAGTTCTTTCAACCAAATATGCCGTGAAGCTGATTCACACTAAATATCTTGAAACAAAAGCGAGGGGTGTTATTCGAATGAAAAAGTGCTACAGATGTTAACCGACCCTGTATATGTATACAAATGAGTGTATGAGTCTACATTGTGTGTGATTTTAAAGCAACTACGTGTAATAGAGTCATGAAGAGGGGGTTTGATATGAATATATCATAAATCAATGAATAGTATCATACGTAAGCAGGAAATATCGAACGATGACACATAGTGCTATTAATGAATCGGGCAGTGTATGGTAACCCTTCATGCACCAATGTGTGTAAATGCCTACACGGTGCCAAAGAATGTGCCAACGCGGTGACGCTAACGATCCTGTATGTATAAATTGGACTCATATCTGCACTCATACAGTTAACGGCCCGCTTTCGGTGTGGCAGGATGTCGCCAAGTTTGATATGGAACTATTTTAATAGAAATGAACACACGGGGACATGTGTTATTTCCCCTGCGGAGATAAAATTGAGCAAATCAAGCTCCACATTCGGGGTATGGCAACATCTCACACGATGTCATTATCTTGCGTATGATCATATTATAAATGAACGAGGAAATAAATGCTCCAAGGATGCAACGGGTGTTTTGATGGAACATAATGAAGCAGACCTGGGTATCAAAAATATTGAGATATACAGTACTCAACAGGAAGCGAGCAGTAAAGAAAGTGCGTCACCTCTAATGGATTAAATGGATTAAAATGGCTAAATCGATATGGCGGGAGGAGACCCAAACCGTAGCTGAAATGGAAAATACTGAAAATATGGGTGGTGATATCATGACAACCTCTTGTGAAGAAAACCTGCGAAAAGTTGAAGGAAACCGTTTCATCAAATGGGGTAATGAAAAGGTTACGAGTATAATAAGTGTAAAATAAAGCAATAAAAAAAGTATATCTGACTTTGTTCCAAAATTGTTGGTATTGAAACATTAAGAGCGAGAATCATGTCTCAAACGTTTGAATGCTAGGAGAATTAGGTATATTGCGGATATCTGCGGGAATATAGTGAATAGTAATGTTGGCAACAGTAAGAAAAACCCTGAAAACATTCGATGTCATAAACATGCAACTCTAGTTCAAAAACTAGCGTCAAGAAAAAGCTCGATGAAGACTTAAAATAAAGCTTTGTTTACACGGTTAGAATTGCAAGTGTTTCATACACTTCTCCCAAAGGGATCAGTTTATCTAAAATGTGTACTAAGGGCATTAGTCTAGAACCCAATAGATCAGAGAAAAAAACACACCCAAATGATAAATCCCACACCAATATGATGAGCCGACAGATCCAGGTGAGAAATTATGCATATCATAAATAAAGAACCCACAGAGTGGCACTGATACCGAGGATCAAGATAAGACCAGAGAGGGCGGTCGAAAATAACTATTTATGTTTTGTACAGTTGCTCGTGTCGATTTTCGGAGTGAATAGTTATGTTCTCTCATAAATGATAAACCCATGTACTTCTCTAATAAAAACTTGTTAAAATATATTATCAATATAAATACATCTTATAAATTTTTGTTTGCAATATCCTAAACATTACTCGATTGACTAGCATTGAAATGCATATATGCTACATGAATTTCAATGAGTTGCAATACAGAATAGGTAGCATTGAAACGCGACAGATAATATTCCAGTTTAAGGGAATGGCCGATATTAAGATGGAAAATGCGACTAGCTCCTCTGTCTCAATACGTGGTATACTCCAACTACCCCAAAATCACCCTATGTATGATGAAGAAATTGCAGATATGCAACATGGCTTGCATTAAAATGCAATACAACGCCTCCTGCCTTGCATTGGAAAAATGCGATAGATGTTAAACGCATTAAAATTGTACGCGGTAACCTAAGGTATCATAGATATATATCTCATCAGCTCCAAACAGAAGCTAAAGCTGAAGTCTACAGCTTCTTTTATAACACACACTGAAACCACGCTTCGGTGCCAACGTTTCGCTCATGTTCTCGGACAAAGACTCGTTGCTGATCTTGTTCAAAGGTGTGACCTACATTGAGGCGGAATACATGGACTTATCCAACTACCCGAAAAACACATCCCTTGTACGATAAATCCGAGAAAATGACAGCTGGGACAACTGAAAGACGAAACAGCCGACGATTACCCGAGTAAAAATCATTTGCTTGCAACCACAGGTTACAGTATGTTGCTCGAGTCCGAGGGCATAAACCAGCTGCTAAAGGTATAATAACATACACAAGCCAAAAAAATCAAATATGAACAAGAGACATCCATAACCAGAAAACCTACACACACTTTGAGACCATACACAACATTCGCGCACAAGCATCCCAGCTTCAAACTGTACGCACAATTAAAAACTGCCTCAGTAAATTTAACAGCAAATGTTACTATCACGACTCCTACAACACAGTTGCCCATGGCCATTCGGACATTCCCAAAAATCCATTGAAAATAAACCTACAGTGATTAACAAGAGGAAACGATGTGTCTTGACTGATAAAACTAATGTAAACTGGGATTTATCATGTAAGGGGCGTAAGCCTGGTGAGACCGACTTTGACGAATGTACTATAGTGAATGTTTAAAATAAGCATACTTGAACTTGTTATAACCTGTAAATGTTCATAGTATGTAAATACTCATATGAAACCATGTAAATGCTCTTATGTAATGAATAAATTATAAACCCAGAATTTGTTTGATTGTCTACAAAAATATTTATTGAAAATGCGTGAACGTATAGCACTGTAACCCACTCCTAATACGATAAAAATGTTCATATTATGATGAAAATGTTTCTAACATGATGAAAATGTTCCTATGTAAACCCATGTATCTATATTATAAAAATATGTTTATAAATATGATCCTAACCTTGTTCCATTGTCCACAGATATATGGATTGAAAATATGTGAAACGTACTGCGCCTATTATTTGATTCTTGACGATGAGCCACGACAAAACTCTGCTAATAAAATATGCATACAACGGGAAAAAGGGAATGGGTTTAATCAAATAATATCGTTTGTGCTGTGAAATACCACGTAAAAACTTTGGTCATCACTTATATAGATAAAGAGAGAGATGTTATAATCTACGTAATATAAAGATCGAGCAACCCTACCGTGCAAAATAATCCAAATAAAATAACCCAATACAAATATAATTGCCGTGTACAAGACCTATTAACATATATCTATATAAATCGTCCGAAACCAAGCCGTAAGACAAGTGATTAAAGGTACACGCTACTGCATGTTCAAATGAAACAAACGCTATTTCTACCGAACTCATTAAGTGATTAAAGGTACACCATACTTCATGACCGAATGAATCGACGCAATTTCTACCGAACGCGTAAGTGATTAAAGGTATACCCTACTGAATGCCCCGAGAAGTGCGAGTTAAGATAAGATCTTTGTGTGACATTGATGAATAAAAGTCTTCCCGTGCAAACCAAGTGCCACTTGCGTTTTGAACTACCCCAATATTAATTAAATTAGCCACAAAAAAAAGCAATTAACTTAACATACATGAACAATGTCCGAGCTATAAGAGGCTAAGTCGGACACACAATGTAATTATATAATTCCTAACCATTACATCGTTCCAGGGCTGTTTGGACTACCCAATCTCAGGCGCCTGACTCCCTTCCCCTATCCTCCTCCTTCCCGGACGTTCTCTCTGTACCTACAGTAATTAACATGACCACAAGAGTAATTGTCTTGACCTAAAAGTTCTTAGTAATTACAATGTCTGATTTACATGGGACTTAAGTCAGACACATAATGTAATTAGATACTTCCCAACCGTTACATTGTCCCAGGGCTGTTTCGACACCTCAAAAAATAATTAAAAGGTACAGAAGTGTAATTTAATGGACCTAAATTACAATGTCCGAGTTATATAGGGACGAAGTCGGACACACAAGGAATTTAGTTTCTTCCTAATCAATATATTGTCCCAGGGCTGTTTTGACGTTGTATATAATACTACTGACAAAGAATACCAAGAGCAACGTCTCACCAGAGTCATCACGCGAGAAATTACTACACTAAGGCTGACTAATTCAGTTGCTGTTATTGCTCCTGCTCCTGTTGACGTGCTTCCAGACACTGCTGTGCTCCTGCTGCAGTTGCTATTTCTCTTGAGAGGTGTGCAACGTGAGCACGATCCGCGACTTCTGCTCCAACAACTCCTGATGTACCTCCTCGGGAAAGCCCAGGAACATCCGGTAGTAGTAGGAGCATGAGGCAGCGCAGCACGTAAAGTGTTGCTAGGTGAGGGGGGGGACTGGGACTTCGTGGGGCGGGGGGAGGGTCTGTGGGACTAGACTTCTGATGACTATGAGCAAACGGAAGAGTCAAAGTCACAGAAGAGACTAGGTCAGAGAAAGAGTATAGATGATATATACAGCAATGAAAGCCAGAATCACCTTGCATCACTGAAGAATGATTATGCATCACTCAAAATAATCACACCATCATACCTACCTACATTCCTTATCTTCATCGTAGACTGTGGTAACATTCATAGATAGTCAAGGTAAAAAAAAAAGCATATTACTCTGGCTTCACCAAGGTAAGATAGCTTAAATACCTATTCATTCCACATATTATATTGGAACACTATTATGTAGTTTATGAGCTATTTATTTACTCGACTTGACATAATTTTCAAAACAGTTTTTTCCGCTACAAACCGTAAGTGAAAATTGTGGCTTCACCAAAGATTGTAGCTAAAATATGCTTCTCGCATGAATTTATATTTAAAAATTATGTAGCATTGAATGAGTAACATTTCTGTCTACCATGACTTTTCTGTACCTAGTGTAATAAAGCCTCATTTCATGAATTACCGTGTATGCGAAAAAAGAACGCCCGACAATTGTGACAATAATTCGTAATTGTGTATAACTTAAAAACTATAACACTTAGAGCAATTTAGAAAAAAAAAATCAGGGCGTTTATTTCTATAATTTAAAAATAATACGAACCTAACCGACTTACACTGAAGGTAGGGGCATAAACCGCACCAAGTGCAAACTTTGGAAAAGTTACCCCTTTTTTAAAAGTTATTGCTAAAAAACTAAAACAGATAACTGAAGTCCGATTGCATCATTCGATTTACAAGACTTGACACTATGAAAGTGTTTTTTTTTTGTTACCATACCCATGTAAATGAAGCTTCGACAGTCATTTCAAAATCACAAAAAAAAGTGAACTTTTTTTTTGGAAATCATGCCACACTGGAGTGTGAATGCAATGATGCAGTAAGTGTATCCTGATGTCATAATAAAGGGTCCTAATGCAATTATACGGTATATTATCATCCTCGTGGGAAGAAGGGTTTGAATTGAAACGATGCCTATCAATTTAGCGAGAGATTGGTTTCGGCTGGAAGTGTCGTCTATTTTGGATATTAAAAATGGTAGTTGAAGAATCTAGATGACCTTGTTAGTAACTGAAGTTAGGTTTTATCACAGTGGGGTGGATGGATGATTATTCATTTTATAGATCATTAACACTTTATTTTAGTATTTCTTATTTCGTGGGCTCTTATTTTTCTCTGCCTTTTTTCATAGTGAAATTTTGCATTTGTTATTATTATATATAACGAGGTTGGTTGAGACAAGGTGACCCAGGGAAGGGAGGTACTCGTGGGACCCGGGGGACTCGGGGTTTCGGAAACCCGGGGGACTTGGAAGACCAGGAATATTTGGGGGGACCCAGTTGGACAATTCTGGGGCCCTTTGGGACACCCTGGAGACCCTTCGGGACCCTCTTGAGATACTGTAGGATCCACTTGTGGCCCCTCTGAATCCTGGAACCTATGCTCCCTCCTCTCAAATCTACGTTAAACCTACTCTGTATCTACGTTAAACCTACTCTGAATCTAGTTAAACCTACTCTGAATCTACGTTAAACCTATTCGGTATCTACTACTACCTATTCGGTATCAACGTTGAACCTACTCTGTATCTACGTTGAACCTACTCTGTATCTAAGGTAAATCTACTCTGTAACTACGGTAAACCTACTCTGTAACTACGGTAAATCTACTCTGTAACTACGGTAAACCTACTCTGTAACTACGGTAAACCTACTCTGTAACGACGGCAGAC
>SDVV010003032.1:0-21946 GCA_016164225.1 Gammarus roeselii | reverse complement strand
TCTTCAGTAGCCTTGGCGTTTAACCCCACTTCTGAGTCAGCCTAGCTGATCAGGAACCGTCTCCAGTCGGTATAAAGGGTGAGAGAGCGCCAAGGTGAATCCTCCACTATCCAAGGTCCTGGGGTGGGTGTCGCCCATGTCTGTGATGTGGCCTGGAAGTGGGAGACCTGTGTGCCGGCACTGCTCTGTGTTTGCCAGACCCGGAATTGAACCCAGAGGACACCCTTGATAGGGGTGGCTATTTTAGGCAGTGAAGCCAGTACGGGTGCTGCGGCACAGCCCGACAGATACCCAGGGGTGGAAAAGCCCTGTAACGGGGTGCCAGCCAGAGAGCAGCACGCCCGGGGTGCCCGGTTTTATTCTATAGCCCAGGTGAGCCTGGTCCCAGTGGTCATAACGGGTTGGTGTGTGCGGAGTTTGTGTTGGTTTGGCAGGCTCCATGACCTTGCCACTTGAACAGCTTGGGTGGGCATTTCGCCATCACTTACAACCTATTAACTGCAACATGGTCTAGTTTCTTTGACAAGTGTTTCCAATCACCAAGAACATTTCACGACAGTTTTCTTCTTGCAATGCATTCATCATGTTTTGCACTATAATCAGCTGTAATTTTATATCAGACAGAATCATTCACTGAATATTAGATGTATTCAACATGATAAGTCTATTATGTAGGTATGAGCACCAAATATTTCTAATGGAAAATTATGACTTGTTAAGAACTCAATGACCTTATCTGAGTGCATTATTCATAATATCTAGTTTTTGTATTTTATCAGCTGTCCAAGGTAATTGAGTACTCTCTGAAATCGAGGACACAAAAAAAATTGCTTGTGGAAATCCAGAAGGGTTTTGCACGCGCTGTAGTTCAGTATCCCAACTCCAGCATAAGTGAGAGGGTGTGTGTTGCTCCACAACTACGCATATACACTTCCCCCTCCCTCTGCTCAATAACTCTGCAGAGTTATTGCAGCTATACAAAATTCCGCAGCGTGGGCTGTTAATGATATGCAACTCCGTGATTGATCATTTTTCCATACCTCTGGAAGGATCACTATTTAGAGTAGCTCTGATCCACGTTGGACATTTCCAGTCTGGCCTTGTAGGGGTGCAGTATTACAGGTTTGCATATATTGACAACGCTGTTAGCCTACAGTTCAAAATGTGTTCAAAATCAGTACTGGACATCAGATGCGTTATTGCTATGATGATGCATGCACTTCAGCGGTAGTCTTGTGATCATACTCAAGTCATTAGATAAAAAAGATCAAAGACATTTATTCCTCATTTCAGAATGGGTAGGATGTTTGTCATTAGATCAATCGTAACACATTCCCAGACCAGATTGCACAATTGGGCATGGGGTTGAGAACATTACGTGCGCTTTCATCACCGAATATTAAGAACCGAACCAGCCATGCGCCTCAGAAGCTTAGATCGGCATATCTAGACCTTTGCGTGCGCTCACAGAGTATGTTTGTAGAGTTTTGTGTGCTACTGTCAATGACACTGACAAATATATACAAAACGGAGAGCTAGAGGTGCAAGCGCCGCGTAACAGACTGCAGAATTAAATGTGTGTCGAGTTTTAGATGAACGACCGCACATAGAAGCAAGCGTCTTTTACCAACCAGGCGTCCTACAAAACAGAATGTAACATCTAGATGATACTCTTCCATATGGTAGTTATAAATTATAATTAACAATCATTGTCAGTTCTTATTAAAAATTGTTATTACTAAGAATGCATAATTTTGCACTTCCACTCCGCTGTCTGTTCCATGAATGTTGCAGTAAACTTGTTAACATAATGTGTGTGACGTCGGTGTTTGTTTGCATCTATTGTCAAAATGCAGTGATATTAAATTGACGTTCAAACCATGCAGGGCGTAATTCAATATTACAGTTTAGCTATTGTTGCATTCAAACCAAACACTGATGCGCTTCATCTTGACTAATATTGCCTGTTGTATTGTGAATCGTCAATTTTTTATTCTCCCGACATAAAATGCAATATTGGATTTTGTTCGTTTCTCTTGGTAACCGCTGACAATCCGGACTGTTCGGTCAAAGAAATTAGTAGTTCTTCAATGATGGTGATGCGCAGTGGTCAAGATTCTTGGTGTCAGCTTGAACTGATATGCTATGAAGGAAAATGCGTGCACGAAATTTTAGCAGAACAAATATTTTTGAAAAATTGTTTACGTGCAATGTACTGTATCCGCATGTGACTTTTTGAAAGGTGTCTTCACGTGCGCTTCATCGCAAGATTTCACGTTTGCATCACATATTTCTTATCAATGTTTGCGTGCGCTGCCTGCCAAATTGTGCAAACTGGTTCCCAGACAAGAAAAATGTTATGTGCAAGTGTTTAACTGAGAAGTATACAGTTACAAATGCAATGATGCTGGCAATGGGTACAATGCATTGCAAGAGTTTAAAAAAAATGAATAAGCCAGAACAATGTTAGGTTATCACTTTCTCTCACCGTTACCTTTATCAAAATAATTGTTGAGACTTCTTTGACGGGGCAATATAGTTCAAATCAATTGATTCACCAGGAGCAAAGAACTTAGTTGTTATCCATAATGTTTGAATATTGGGTGGCACAATGTATGAGTATTAATTAGCATCCTTGCACAATCACCAGACCAAAGGACCACCATATGACAGAAGCAGTGGAACATAGCGGGAGTAAGGAGTAAAGCAAAAGTGTCAAAATGTTGACCAACCACTGTGTGTCTATAAGAAATTGATTGCGATTGGCTGCTCGAACAAATCATGCTTTCTTATTGGAAGCGTGTAAGTCTGTCGGATCTTTGACCATTCATTGCTCAATTACTGTTGGCCAACTTGACTTCGATTTCATTCCTCTGCAATTTCAATTTTTGTCATGTATAAAGTGAACAATTTTCCACGCATCTAAACAAAAGTTGGATCACTCACTGCTATGATAATTTAACGCAATTGACATACGTGGGAGCTGACTTCAATAGTTTCAACGCACAGAGCCTGCAGTGAATATCACACGGAAAATTTCAACGAATGGAAATTGCAATGGCTATAACCTTGGAAATTTTACCGCAGATATTTACAGCTGATTTATCCGTTGTAGCCTGTTGTCAATGCAGAGAGGCATGCCCCAGCAAACCAGTAAGAATATAGCCCAGGTGAGCCTGGTCCCTGTGGTCAATACATGGGTTAGCGTGTGCAGAGTCGGTTTGATGAGTGCCATGACCCTGCCACTTGAACAGCTTAGGTCGGCATTTGCCATCACTCACAGAATACCCAAGTGATCAAAATACACACTTATTTTGCAGCCCACCACATGGTGTACACACCTATAGCTTTCTGCTGGATTTAAATTTGACAGTATCCTGCAACAGTACTAAACATAATTATTCATCCTGCCATGTAACTTACATGTCAACATTTAGCTTAATATGGAAATCTCAGCTTTATAGCTGCACAGCTGCTTCAATTTCTGTATAATCAGTGCTAGAAATATTTGGAATAACCCATGACTAATTGGGCAATCCGGTTTTGCTTTACAGAGATGGCACTTGATCTCTTCAGAGTTACCAATTTCAGCATGACTGATAGATTTTGTAAAGTTGGTCAGCTCAATCTGCTCAAAGTGATAAACAGTACCTATTTTGGAAACTTTTAAGCTTTGAAAATTGAAAAACTTGTAGCTTTAGATGTAAAATAAAACAATAAAAAATGATTTTGACATGTCACCTACTGATTAGTTATAATTCTGCCTTCGTGTAAAGCATTCAACACAGAAACAAGCCATTACTCAAATATTTAATGATTGGAAAAACATGTTCATATTTACAACCATCAAAACTCTTCATCAACTTATACGGGGAGTCAGGTAATATAAAAGAGATAATTGCAAATAAATAGTGTGACCCACAGAGGTAATTTTGACCAGGCAGATGACAGAAGCCTCCACCCATCTATGTATGGCAAAATAATAAAGATACAAACATTCTATCTATAAATCAGAGTTTTGAGAATATAAGAATACATTGAAGCAATACTACAAATAGAGTGTAGCATGCAACAACATGAATTCAATTGGGACATCACACATATTATCCAATATCTTTGCAGATAGGCACCTACAACTAAAGCAGATTAGTTCTATACGACGCGGTTGAGGCGTTACTTGGAATACCCACATCTCCATACTGGACCATACACATAGTAATTTAAATCGGCTGGATATACACCATTCAGGGGTATGGATATCAAATGTTCAAAAAATGACACCCAGCCAAACATGTTCGGACGTAATATTGGGCGCGTAACCTATACTTGAGGTCAAAACAATAAATATCAGCCCACCACTCACTAACAAAAGAAATTCAATTATTATTTTCAAGCATAACATGTAACCAACACAGGTTAACGCGGCGGACAAACAACAATCTAACACTGTCAACTAATAAATGATTGACCAAAAAATCACCAAGAAGGTCTTGTACGAAGAAAACAATTGAGTAACTCGAGAAGGAGCCTAGATGAAATATCATCGCCTCATAGACTGTCAAAGTCTCACTTTTCTAGGGACCCGTAGGCATGCATGGGGAATACACACTCAGTACTACTTTCGCCATTGTTGTTACAGCACAACTGAGCAGTTCATCGTTCACCCACCAGGGGTAAACAAAAACAAACCAAACAAATTACATTCGAAATGCGCATAACCGCAATAGCACGTCAAACATGGCATTCAGACACTGCAAAAATTTGCCATCGGCCGACTATACACGAAACATATCTGAATTACCCTTACACATCCTACTTGTCTTACTCATCTATGGGGATCGGCTTTTGGGCCGCACCTTCGTTTCGGCAAACCTCCGAGCTTGGGGAGTGTGGAGGCGAACAAAGTGGGAGATTGATTGATTGAGAGTAGCATAGGGAAGGAAAATGAAGTTGGAACTGAGAGGTTATAGTCCTAGTCTGCTGCCCAAGTCTCTGTTCCATGCACTCTCATTCATGCTCTCCCCTCACTCAATTTTCTCACCTCCCCAGTCAGCTTCTCGTACTGTGTGGGGTTAGATACCTCATGATACCTCAACAGGGATTGCTGGTTGGACCTAGGGCACCCTTTTCCTCACCCTTTCGGTCTATGCCTCACCCATGAATACTTTCGTTACCTCTGTCACATACAGTTTCTTCTTATTCCCCAGTCCCGGGAGAAAGTGTAGGGGCTCGCGAAGTCGAGTTGTGCATTGCTCTCCCTCACAGCAGCTATAGCAAAAATCACTTAATGTATATAATGTATTTTCTTTTAAGATTAAGGCATTATATTTTAGAAAATTGTAGTACCTCCCATTGGAAATGTTTCGTAGATGCAGTTTCCCCTCTGGCGGCGGGAATCTCTTTTCACGTTAACTGCAGTTTTTCCTCTGGCGTCGGGAATCCCTCCGCACGTCAACTTGTCATCAAGCAGTGCGGGACTCCAGTTTAAAGTTCCCGGCGTATACGCAAGTAGCTATTCAGCAACAAGAATTTTGGCGCTATCAATCAGCGCAATGAGTGGCAACAAGGAGTGGACGCGAAGCAAATCAGCATCTTGAAATTGGCACCGCAATCTATCGTCGGTGTTTCTGGTACCCCATACCTGGAAACCAGGTTCATTAGGAATGCCTTGACAACGGTTTCTGCAGTCATGTTCACTATCGGTATTGCTTCGGGTCATCTGCTGTATTTATTTATTATAGTCAGTAAATAACGGTAGCTATTGCTGTATGGAAGCGGGCCGACAATGTCCATGTGGACCGCCCTGAAACGGTCTGACACAGGTGCAAAATGTGGAAGAGGGGCCTTATTGTGACGATTTATTTTGGCCGACTGACAACTTTGACACATTTGAGCTTGTTTGAGAATGATTTTGCTCATGTTTGGCCAAAACACCTTAGCCCTAATCATTAGTACCGTATAAACTTCTTGTTGTCAGCTGACTAGAGTTTATACAGCGCTTGACCGGGAGGGATAACGATGGGGATTGAAAGATTAGCTTCTTACTTCAAAAGAAACAAATGCAAAGTCCTGTTCGTCCATAGACATGATAGTCATAAGAGTAAAACCGGGGGTGAACAGTACAGGGAGTGAACCGACAATTATTCATCAATAATTTCGACCTAATTTAAGGAGGCTAGAACATTATAACCCATGAGAATTATCTCGCTGCATTACCATCCTGATAAAATTTAACTGTTAATTTATGAAGGTCGTTGTCAATTGTTGGGGAACTCTCCTGTCATTGGTGTTCTTCTCTTTAGGCTCGAACAGGAGAAGGCTTTGTAGCCATGGTGAGCATTGGAACAAAAGAGAATATGAATACTTTACTTACAATTTTGGTAGAACTTGTAGGATGCCATACAAACTAAACTCAAATAAGGAAACACGATCAATGCACTTGATCGAGCAAAAACTGACTCCTGAATACTATCTCGTCCGCGAGTTCGCACTGTCGACATTTACACAATTGAGAGAGATACCAATCAAAGTACCTGGGTGTATGGAGTTAGGCAAACCGGCCAGAGCAGTCCCGTCATTCAGAGTGCGTCATAGATGGCAACACTAGAGGTGCCAGGTAAGTTGTTTTACGTTATTTAAAATTACAGTTTGTTCCCTTACACCTATACCAACCTGGTACTAATCTGTGCCTAGACTTGTCAGTCCAATATTTGTTGCTAAATAGCATTCCTAGATCCTTTGCCGCTCCAAGATGCGGATTAGCTTAACCTACACTCCTTGTTGCCGCCCTCGGCGCTGATTGGGTGGAGCCCAAATCCTTGCCGAAACCGAGAACTTGAAATTGGAGTTCTGCGCTTCTTGCTGGCAAGTCGACGTGCAAGGGATATTCCCACCGTCAGAGGGAACTGCAGTTGGCGTGCGGAGGGATTCCCACCGCCAGAGGAAAACTGCCTCTACGACCCATTTCCATTGGAAGTTAATACAATGGGATAACATATAACACATTCATTTTAACAGTAATACATTATTTACAGGATGGGAATTTAATGTTAATTGTTGTGAGGGAGAGAAATGCGGAACTTGTTTTCGCGAGCGCTTACACTGCCCCCTCCTTAGTGAGTCCCCCCCCCCTCTTTGCTGTCAGTCGTAACGTGCCGGGGTTGGTGTGTTGTCCACTTCTGGTGGTGACACCTGGTTTGGGAGGTTGTTTGTCGCGCCATTGGCGTGCCGCGCTAGCGGCTGCGTGTCTGCGGGCGCTGACGGTTCACTGAAACGCACTCTGAGAAGCGTCACAGGTGTGCACTCAGAGAATGACTTTGGTGTTGTGGTTACGTTCGAGCTGTCTTCTGCAGTCTCGGGAAAGATTATCGCTTCCATTAGTCTGTCTACGGAGACAGTTCCCAATTTATTTCTGCGGATTAAATTGAATCATTTTTTACCTCGCTTGCCAATGCGGAATGGAACTTCGTAAGGTCTAAATCAATGGTCGCTGTACTGCGTCTACCCTGAAATATGCATGCGTGCATGTTTAGAGCGCTGGGTCAATTTTGCCCTTGATTGGGGTTCATTTTGGAGCATGGAATTTTAAGCATGCATGACGTGGCGTAATTTTATGGCGAATTGGTTTGGAACTAAAAAAAATATTGTTGTCCGTGGGTTCTACGAGGTCCCCTGGGACACATAGTGTGCTGCCATACATAATTTCTGTGACAGAGCAGTCGAGCTCTGTCTTCGGCGCTGTGCGCAGGCCTAACAGAACTAGCCGGAGGTTTGTGTGTCAATCTTGCGGGTTTGTTGTCACTTTAGACTTGAATTGAGGGTTCGATGGAATCTTTCGATGATTCCGTTTGCCTGAGGGTGGTACGACGTGGTTTGGATTTTTCGGATACCGAGTAACTTACGTATGGTCGGTGTCAATTCCCTTCCGAAATTTGCCCCTCTGTCGGTCGCCAATGTTTCGGGTACCCCGTAGCAGGCTACCAGTTGATTAGAAACGCTTTAGCTACGGTTTCTGCAGTTGTGTTTACTATCAGAATTGCTTCGGGCCATCTGCTGCATCTGTCTATTATAGTAAGTGAATAAAGGGAGCTATTGCTGTACGGGAGCGGGCCGACGATGTCCATGTGGACCGCTTTGAAACGGTCTGAGACTGGTACAAAATGATGAAAAGGTGCCATGTTGTGACAATATATTTTGACCGACTGACAACTTTGAGCTTGTTTGCAAATGATTTTGCTCATGTTTGGCCATAACGCCTTGGCCTTGATCATTTGGACAGTTCGCCTGATGCCGGGATGGGCGAGGTCGTGATGAGACCTTATGTACCGCTCGCGCATTGACTCCGGAATAAACGGTCTTAGCCGTATCTGTGTGCATTCGTAAGCGATGCCATTTCTGCAATTAAGTTTATATGGGAATGCTTCGCTTTTTTGGAATGCCGCAAATTGCTCGTCGATCATAGATTTTAAGTCCTCATCATGGAGGTGCGCGTTGGCGAATTCGTCGAGTGTTTCCGGTGGGTCCACGACCACATTTATCGCATCGGCTCTTCTGAACGCATCGGCTACAACATTGTCTCTACCGCAGATGTACCGCACGTCTGAAGTGAATTCAAGAATGTAACTCAGGTGCCTCGCCTCACGAGGGGAGTGTTTGTCCAAATTTGAAGCTTGTATTGCCTTTGTTATGGGCTGGTGGTTGGTATAGAGACAAAACTGTGTCTCTTGAAGCGCGTGTTTGAAGTGTTTTATTGCAAGGTACGCTGCGAGTAGCTCTCGGGAGAACGTCGAGTATCTGATCTCGGTCATTGTGAAACACTTGCTAATTATTGCTAGAGGTTCTACTCTTCCATCTACCGCTTGTTGCAGGACTGCTCCTGCCGCAGTCGCTGACGCATCTACTACAACTGATAAATGCGCTGATACTGTTTGGAATTTTAAAGCAGTGTAGTAAGCATGTTAAATTTTTATGAGCATGAACGCTTTCTCTACCTCAGGTGTCCAAACTACTGCAGTCGATGTGCCTTTTCACTTGGGCTTTAGTAGGTCAGTGATGGGTGCTAAAGTTCCGGCTGCGTGGGGCAGGAATCGGTGGTAGTAATTCACCATGCCCAGGAACCTTTGCAAACCGTGCATATGTCCGCCGGTTTTGGGTAGTTTTTGATGGAAGTGGTTTGATGTCTTCTCTGCCGATTTGATGGCTTAGGAACTCGAGGTTTTCCTGGACGAATTTGCACTTTGCCATGTTGATGACTAGGTCGTACGTTTGGAGGCGTTTGAACACAGCTTCAATGTGGCAGTAATGGTCGTCTTCGGTTTCGCTTGTTATTAATACATCATATACGTACGCGAATGCATTGTCGATGCCTCTGAGCACCTCGTGCATGAACCTTTGGAATGTTTGGGGTGCACTTTTGAGGCGAAATGGTAATCGAGTATACTCGAAAACCCAAAAGGTGTTGTGATAGCGGTTTTTGGTATGTCCGCTTTGTTGACGGGTATATCATAGTATGCTATACCCATCAACTTGTCCTACGAAATCATGAACTAGAGGAATTCCGTACTTATCGTATTTTGTTATGAAATTCAAACGCCTGAAATCGTTTGTGGCCCTCCATCCCTCTCCTTTCGGAACTAGGTTAAGCGGAGCAGCCCACGGGCTTGCTGAAGGGCGGACGATCCCCAGCCGGAGTAATTCTTCGAACGTTTTTTTAGCTAGGGCGAATTTATCCGGAGCTAGTCGTTTGGGCCTGTTGGATAGCGGTGGCCCTTTTGTTGGTATGTAGTGGACCGTGCTGTAAGGCGGGCAATGTTCTAGCGTTTCCGGCTCGGTTATAACAAAGTAATTTTTTAATAGCGCCCTGCCCCTGTCCGGTATTTGGTCGCCGGCGCCGACTATTCGCATAGCAGCATCGAGCTGAGCTCGCGTAGCGTTCGTAATGAGGCTGGTCGTTGGATCGAGGAGTACCATGTTCTTTAAATTGATGGTGAGGCCATAGTGGGTTAGGGAGTCTAAGCCCAGAATTGACATGGTAACATCAGCTATGACAAAATCCCATTGAAAATCTCCTCGGAGTCCTAACTCAATTATTAGAGTTTTGCGCCGTAATAGCGATGTTGCTGCTGTTCGCAGCTGTTAGCATCGCTTCTGCGCCCTGGGTTCTGTTGCCTGCAGTCGCTGAAAGGCAACTGAGTGAAGCTCCTGTGTCGGCTAAAAATTGAATGCGCGTCTTTGTACAATGGACCCTCATCGCCGTTATTTTTTCTATGAATTTTCCCGAGTCTCTGCCGCCAGTCATATTTAGGACTCGGGATTTTCGTTTTTCGAGGTTCAAGTGCACGTTAGGTCGCACTTCGTGGCTTTAGAGCCAAATTTATAGTGATACCAACACGTATCAAATTTAGAGTTATTGTGGGGCTTTGAGCGACTTCGTTGCGGCGATTTTGATTGGTCGGTGCGCTCTCTGCCGCGGCCTTCACCCCGCTTAGGACTGATTGTTCCAGCTTTTCGTGCTTCGCAGCTAGGCTCGTGATGCTTGTTTGATTATGTCCGTGAGCTGAGTTATTTCGCTCTGTGGTGACGTCACTGGCATTGCTGGCTTTAGTGACATTGGAACGAAGTTACACGCGTTAACGCTGTTCGTTGCTTGTTTGCAGATTTGTGCTATCGACGGGCCATTTCTTGCCTGTACTTACATGATTCGGTCAGCCTGAAGTGCCAGTTTCTCCAGGCTTAGGTCGTCTACTGCTAACGCAAGTATTGTTTGCATATTTTATGGGGGTCTCTGGAGGAAGAGCGTCTTGAGGCACGTTTCACTAGGCTTGGCTGGTCCATTAGCTAATGTCAGCATTTGACGTAGGGAAGCTGACGGCTTTCTGTCGCCAAGTTCTTCGCTACTCAATAATTTTCCGATTCGTTGTCGGGACGAAAGTCCGTAACTGTTCTGCAACTCTGTTTTGAGTGTTGCGAATGGATTGTCCCTGGGAGGGTTTAAAATGATGTTACGGATTTCGGCTGCCACATCCGGTCCTAGCGCACCTACCACTATCTTGAATTTGACCAGTGGGTCCGAAATAGCTTGCAGGTCGAATAGGGTTTCAACCTGAGCAAACCATGAGGGTACGTCGCCTGTATTGAACGGTGGTAGACCTGGATCTAAAGTTTTAAAACAGAATTTGGTTTAAACTGAATGAATGTTCTGTGAACGAACTGTATTTCAGAATCTCGGATAACTTGGTTATGCAATTATAAACGTAGCTAAATTTTGATCGACAGGTCCGAATTAGGATTTAAATGATTTGATTCGTACTATTATAGAGTCTGGACAGTCACGATATGTACAATGTTAAATACTTGTTCATATATAACGTCATTAACTTTAGAAACGCTGCAATTATCAATTCTGATACAACGCATTTATTTTCGTATTTGCGGTAAGTCACAGTTACAATTGATTCTCCGCTCGGCACTGTACTTGACTGGACTGTCAGTTTCAACACTCGGGGCTCAGTCGGCGCTGCTCGTGCTTGGATGATCTGAACAATTGCTAGATGTGTGCCGCGGGACGCTGTCTGTCCCGCTGGACAATTAGGTTTGACACGCGGTGGCTGTTCATCCCGTGTTGCCTATGTGCTGGGCGCTGTGTGCCTGGCTTGCTCTGTCGCTCGTGCTTGGTGCTGAGTGGTGCTCTGCAGGCAGGGATGTCTCTACCAGCCTTGGGCCGCGTGGCTCGCTGCTTGGGCTAGGTCTAACGCGTGTGTGACCGCACCGCACAATTCTATGCACTGGCTGCCTGCACTGTTTTGGCGCGGTGCCGCTGCTAGTGCTGCGTGGCCGCCCAGTCGTTCAGTTCAACGCGTAGAACGTGACTAAATTTGGGCAGTGTGGCCTGCATCGGCCTTAGTTAAAGGTGTGCAGTGGCCTTCTGCTGCGTTATTGTGCTCTACGCAGCAGCTGCGGCGTGCGCGCATGCGATAAACTTAAGTTTTAATGCACATTAATGTTATAAATCATCAGTACACTGTATATGACGCTTAGAATGCATGGGCATGCGTGTGCTTGTTTTCACCTTATTTTCAGTGACAGTTATAATTACTGATCGCGTGGGTTATTTCACTGACCGCGTGGGTTATTTTAGTGGCCGCGTGGGATATTTATAATTGACAGATTTCACTTAACATTTGTATTTACGTCACTTCGTGCCACATTATATACCACAAATAGAATTACACATTAATGAACGCGAAGTCGAACCAGTGCTTTGTTGCATTCGAAATTAATTTACACAGAAATGAACACGAGGACGATCCAGTGCATGGATATGGAAATGAATTTTAATTAAATTAAAGGTATAGAACTAAATTCAAATCTCGCATCCTGGCTTGTTCAATTTGCATGTGCGTTTGCTGGTGTGCAGGTTCTCATTGGATCCTGATGGGCGGTGAATTTAGAAGCAAATTTTTGTTTCTCGAGTGGCCGTGTCCAGGCATACAAGGAATGCGTCCTGCGTAGTGGTGTTTGCTGTGTCAGCTGAATCATGTGCTGTCACGTTTATGTTTGTCATATAGTCATTTTAGAATCATTGGATGTCGAGAGTTTGAATGATGTTAACAAATTACATTGTTATTACTCCGCATGTTCCCTCCGGTCTGTTATTGATTTTATTTTATTTTGGGTCACCAATATAAACTTCTATTGGATGCCGACTAGAGTTTATACAACGCTTGACCGGGAGGGATAATGATGAAGATTGAAAGATTAGCTTTTTACTCTTAAAGAAACAAATACAAAGTACTGTTCATCCATAGACATGATAGTCAAGAGAAGAAAACAGGGGTGAACAGTACAGGTAGTAAACTGATAATCATTCATCAATAATTTCGACCTAATTTAAGGAGGATAGAACATTATAGCCGATGAGAATTTTGTCGCTAAATTACCATCCTAATAAAATTGAACTGTCAATTTATGAAGATCGTTTTCAATTGTTGGGAAACTCTCCTGTCATTGGTGTTCTTCTCTTTGTAGCCTTTGTAGCCGTGGTGAGCCTTGGAACAGAAGAGAGAAAAAAGGAACACATTACATACAGTTTTGGTAGAACTTGTAGAATGCCTAACAAACTAAACTCAAATAAGGAAACACAATCAATGCACTTGATCGAGCAAAAACTACCTCCTAACTACTATCTCGTCTGCGACTCCGCACTGTCGACATTTACACAATTGAAAGAGATACTTATCCAAGTATCTGGGTGGATAGCGTCAGGCGCAAGAGTGATTTGGCAGACCGGCCAGAGCGGTCCCGTCATTCAGAGTGCGCCACAGATGGCAACACTAGAGGTGCCAGGTAAGTTGTTTTACGTTATTTAAGATTACAGTTTGTTCCCTTACACCTATACCAACCTGGTACTAATCTGTGCCTAGACTTGTCAGTCCAATATTTGTTGCTAAATAAAGTGTGATCCAATGCTTAATTACAACTTTCCTTTAATACAGGACTTAGCATTCCTAGATCCTGTGCTGCTCCAAGATGCGGATTAGCTTAACCTACACTCCTTGTTGCCGCCCTCGGCGCTGATTGGGTGGAGCCCAAATCCTTGCCGAAACCGAGAACTTAAAATTGGAGTTCTGCGCTTCTTGCTGGCAAGTTGACGTGCGAGGGATATTCCCACCATCAGAGGGAACTGCAGTTGGCGTGCGGAGGGATTCCCGCCGCCAGAGGAAAACTGCATATACGACACATTTCCAATGGAAGTTAATACAATGGTATAACATATAACACATTCATCTTAACAGTATTACATTATTTAAAGGATGTGAATTTCATGTTAATTGTTGTAAGGGAGAGTAATGCGGAATTCGACTTCGCGAGCCCCAACAACCGTTCGCCTGATACCGGGATGAGCGAGGTCGTGCAGAGACCTTATGTACCGCTCGGGCATTGATTTCGGAATGAACGGTTGTGGCTGTAGCAGTGAAAAATTGTAGGCAATGCCATTTCTGCAATCTAGTTTGTATGGGTATGCTTCGTCTTTCTGTAAAGCCTCGAATTGCTCGTCGATCATGGATTTTTATTCCTCAGCGTGGAGGTGCGCGTTGGCAAGTTCTTCGAGTATCATTGCTAGGTCCGCGACCACATTTATCGCATTGGCTCTACTGAACGCATTCGCTACTATGTTATCTCTATCGCAGATGTATCGCACTTCTGAAGTGAACTCAAGAATGTAGGACAAAGGCCTCGCCTCGTGACGGGAGTGCCTGTCCAAATTTGAAGCCTTTGTTATGGGCTAATGGTCGGTGTAGAGACAAAACTGTATCCCTTGAAGCGCATATTTGAAGTGCTTTATTGCAGGGTACGCTGCAAGTAGCTCTCGGGAGAACGTCGAGTATTTAATCTCGGTCTTTGTAAAACTCTTGCTAAAGAATGCGAGAGGTTCTACCTTTTTATCTACCACTTGTTGCAAGACCGCTCTTGCCGCAGCCGCTGACACATCTGCTACAACTGATAACTGCGCTGATGCTGTTGGGAACTTAAGTGGTATAGTTAGCAAGTTGAATTGTAATGAGCATGAACGCTTTCTCTGCTTGAGGTGTCCAAGCTACTACAGTTGATGTGCCTTTACGCTTGGGCTTTAGTAGGTCATTGATGGGTGCTCAATTTCTTGAGGCAGGAAAAACCTACGCAAACCGTGCATATCCGCCGGTTCGGGTAGTCTTTGATGGCTGCGACCTTGCTCGGAATTGGTTTGATGCCTTCTCTGCCGATTTGATGCCCAAAAATTCAAGATTTCCTGGACTTGCACTTTACCATGTTGATGACTAGGCAGTACGTTTAGAGGCGTTTGAACACGGCTTCAATTTGGCCGTAATGGTCATCTTCGGTTTCGCTTGCTTGTAACACGTCATCTACGTAAGCGTATGTATTGTCGATGCCTCTGAGAACGTCATGCATAAACCTCTGGAACGTTTGGGGTGCGCCCTTGAACCCAAAAGGTAATCGAGTATACTCAAATAACCCACAATGCGTTGAGACAGCGGTTTTTGGTATGTCCGCTTCGTTGGCAAGTATGACTTAGTAAACCGAATGTAGATCTGATTCAGTGAAATATTTCGACGGGCCTACTTGTACTAAAAAGTCATGAACGTGAGGAACTCCTTACTAATCGTCATTTGTAATAAAATTGAGCCCTCTAAAATCGTTTGTGGCTCTCCATCTCCCTCCTTTTAGTACAAGGTGGAGCGAAGCAGCCCACGGGCTTGCTGAGGGGCGCACGATTTCTAAATGAAGTAGTTCTTCGAAGGTATTTTTCGGGACTGCAAGTTTGTCAGAGGCTAGTCGTCTGGGCCTGTTGAATGACGGTAGCCCTTTTGTTGATATGTAGCGGACCGTGCTGTGAGGCGGGCATTTTTTAGCGTTTCCGGTTCGGTTATTAAAGAGTATTTTTTTAGCAGCGCCCTGCACCTGTCCGGGATTCAGTCGCTGGCGCCGACTATTCGCATTGCAGCATCGAGCCAGGCCCGCGTGGCATTCGCAGTGAAACCGGTCGTCAGATCGAGGAGTACTATGTTTTTTGAATTGATGGTGAGGCCATAGTGTGTTAGGAAATCTATGCCTAGGATTGGCATGGTTACATCAGCTATGATAAAGTCCCATTAAAAATTTCTACGGAGTCCTAACTCAATAAATAAAGTTTTGCGACCATAAGTGGCGATGTTGCTGCCGTTCGCAGCTGTTAGCATCGCATCTGAGCCCTGGGATCTATTGCCTGCGGTCGCTGGGAGGCAACTGAGTGAAGCTCCTGTGTCGACTAAGAACTGAATGCGCGTGTTGGTACAGTATATCCTCATAACCGTAGTTTTTTCTCTGAATCTGCCAGAGTCTCTATCGCTGGCCATATTTAGGACTTGGGTTTGGCGTTTCCCGAAGTCCAACTGCACGGTATGTCGCATTTCGTGGCCTTAGAGCCAAATTGATAGTGATACCAACACGTATCGAATATAGAGTTAGCACGGGGCTTTGAACGACTTTGTTGCGGCGATTTTGAACGATCGGTGTGCTCTCTCCCGCGGCTTTTGCCTTCACGTCGGACTGATTGCTCTAGCTTTTCGTGCTTCGGAGCTAGTCTTGTGATGTTCGTTTGTAGTTGTTTGATAATGTCCGTGAGTTGAGTTATTTTGCTCTGTGGTGCCAACGCTGGTATTGCTGGCTTTAGTGACATCGGAGCGAAATTTTACGCGATGACGCTGTTCGTTGCCGGTTCACTGATTTCTGCTATTATAACCCTGGTTATCGTGCTGCGCAGAGTTTTCCAGTAATAGCCTTAGGTTTATTCAACGCATGACCGGGGGGGATAATGATGAGGAGTTGAGAGGTAAGATTTTTACTCTAAAAGAAAAAATACAAAGTACTGTTCGTGTGTAGACATGATAGTCAAGAGAGAAAAACAGGGGATGAACGATATGATTTTTAACAGAACATTTATCATTAATAATCTCGAACTAATTTAAAGGGGCGAGAAGATTATCGTCACGAGAAAATATCCCTAAACTAGGATATGTTATTTTTAGGTTTCTTGTTATAATGGTTGGGTAACTTTAGGTTGTGGTGGTTGACAAGACTCGACAGGAGAGGGTGGACGGGGCTTTCCACCACTGAGAGCCTTGTAGGATGGCTTTAGACGCGAGAGTGCAGCGGCAGACCCGGCTAGAGCGGTCCTACTATTCAGAGTGAACAGATAGCAACACTAGAGATGCCAGGTATGTTGTTTTACGTTACAAGTTATTGATAATTAGAGTTTGTTCCCATACACCTATACCAGGCTGGTACTAGTCTGTGCCTAAACTTCTCAGTAATTAATATTTTGTTGCTAAAAAAGTGTGATATAATGCTTAATTACGACTTTCCTTTAATCCAGGACTTAGCATTCCTAGATCCCTGTGCCGCTTCCAAGATGCGGATTGGCTTAGCCTCCACTCCTTGTTGCCGCCATTGGCGCTGATCGGTGGCGCCCAAATCCTTGCCGAACCCGGGAACTCGAAATTAGAGTTCCGCGCTGTTTGCTGGCAAGTTGACGTGCGGAGGGATACCAGCCGTCAGAGGAAAACTGCAGTTGGCGCGTGGAGGGATTCCCGCCGTCAGAGAAAAACTGCATCTACGACACATTTCCAATGGAAGTTAATACAATGATGTAACATATAATACATTCATCTTAACAGTAATACAATATTCAGAGGATGTGAATTTAATGTTAATTTTTGTGAGGAAGAGCAATGCAGAACTCGACTTCGCGAGCCCTTACACTGCCCTCTCCTTGGTGAGTCTCAACCCTCTTTGCTGTCAGTGGTATCGTGCCGGGGGTTTGGTGTGTCGTCCACTCCTGGTGGTGACACCTGTTTTGGGGGGATTGTTTGTCGCGCCATCGGCGTGCCGCACTGGCGGCTGCGTGTCTGCGGGCGCTGACGGTTCACCGAAAAGCACTTTGTGAAGCGTCACAGGTGTGCACTTAGAGAATCGCTTTGGTGTTGTGGTTATACTCGAGCTGTCTTTTGCGGTCTCGGGTAACATTATCGCTGCCTTAAGTCTGTCTACGGAGACAGTTTTAAATTTATTTTTGCGGAATGACTTGAATACTTTTTCACCTCGCTTGGTAATGCGGAATGGACTTTCGTAAGGTCTGGTCCATGGCCGCTGTTCCGCGTCAACCCTGATGTATGCATGCGTGCATGTTTGGGGTGCTGGGTCGATTTTGCCATTGATTTGGGTCCATTTTGGAGGGTGAAATTTTGAGCGTGCCATGGCGTTGAGTAATTTGATCGCGTATTTGTTTCGTGGCAATTTCGTGTGGTTCGAGGGTCAACTAGGTTCCCTGGTACATGCAGTGTGCTGCCGTGCAGCATTTCAGCGACAGAGCAGTCGAGCTCTGTCTTCGGCGCTGTGCGCAGGCCTAACAGAACTAGCGGGAGGTTTGTTTGCCAATCTTGCGGATTATATTGACACTTGTGACTTGATTTGAGGGTTCTATGGAATCTTTCAATGATTTCGTTTGCCTGGGGATGGTACGACGTGGTTTGGATTTTTCAGATACTGAGTACCTTACATAAAGTATTTGTCAATTCCCTTTCGAAATTTGCCTGTCAGTCGTCAATGTTTCGGTTACTCCGAATCGGGCTACCCAGGTCATTAAAAACGCTTTGGCTACGGCTTCTGCAGTTGTGTCTACTATCGGAATTGCTTCGGGTCATCTGCTGTATCTATCTATTATAGTTAGTAAATAACGGTAGACATTGCTGTACGGGAGCGGGCCAACGATGCCCATGTGGACCGCTTTGAAACGGTCTGAGGCTGGTACAAAATGTTGAAAAGGTGCCTTATTGTCGTGAGTTATTTTGGCCGACTGACAACTTTGACACGTTTGAGCTTGTTTGCGAATGATTTTGCTCATGTTTGGTCAAAACGCCTAAGCCTTAATAATTTGTACAGTTCGCCTGATACCGGGATGGGCGAGGTCGTGCTGAGACCGTATGTACCGGTCTTGACTGGGGCTGTTACAATTCGTAGGAGATGCCATTTCGGCAATCTAGTTTATATGGGTATGCTTCGCCTTTTTGGAAAGCCTCGAATTGCTCGTCAAGCATGGATTTTAATTCCTCATCGTGGAGGTGCGTGTTGACGAGTTCTTCGAGTGTTATCACTGAGTCAACGACCACATTTATCGCATTGGATCTACTGAGCGCATCGGCTACTACGTTGTCTCTACCGCAGATATATCACACGTCCGAAGTGAACTCAAGAATGTAGGACAGATGCCTCGCCTCGCGGGGGAGTGTTTGTCCAAATTTAAAGCTTGTATTGCCTTTATTATGGGCTGATGGTTGGTGTAGAGACAAAACGGTGTCCCTTGAAGCGCATGTTTGAAGTGCTTTATTGCAAGGTACGCTGCGAGTAGCGCCCGGGAAAACGTCGAGTATTTGATCTCGGTCTTTGTGAATCACTTGCTAATGAATGCTAGAGATTTTACTCTTCCATCCACCGCTTGTTGCAGGACCGCTCCTTCCGCAGTCGCTGACGCATCTACTACAAATAATATATGCGCTGATGCTATTGGGAATTTTAGAGTAGTGTAGTTAGCAAGTTGAATTTTTATGAGCACGAACGCTTTCTCTGCCTCAGGTGTCCAAGCTACTACAGTTGATGTGCCTTTTTTCTTGGGCTTTAGTAGGTCATTGATGGGTGCTAAAGTTTCGGCTGCGTGGGGCAGGAACCGGTGATAGTAATTCTCCATGCCCAAGAACCTTCGCAAACCGTGCATGTCCGCCGGTCTTGGGTAGTCTTTGATGGCTGCGACCTTACTCGGAAGCAGTTTGATGCCCTCTCTGCCGATTTGATGGCCCAGGAATTCGAGGTTTTCCTGGACGAGTTTGAACTTTGCAATGTTGATAGCATCGACAATGCGGATGCATTGTCGATGCCTCTGAACACCTCGTGCATAAACTTTTGGAACGTTTGGGGTGCGCCTTTGAGCCCAAATGGTAATCGTGTATACTCAAATAACTCAAAAGGTGTTGTGACAGCGGATTTTGATATTTCCGCTTCGTTGACTGGTATGGCAGAGTATCCCGAATGTAGATCTAATTTAGTGAAATATTCGACGCGCCTACTTGTACTGAGAAGTCATGAACATGAGGAATAGCGTACTTATCGTCTTTTGTTATTTAATTGAGTAGCCTAAAATCGTTTGTGGTTCTCCATCCCTCTTTTTCCTGTACGAGGTGGAGTGGAGCAGCCCCGGGCTTGCTGAAGGGCGGACGATTCCCAAACGAAGAAGTTCATCGAACGATTTTATGGCGCTGGCGAGTTTATCCGGGGCTAGTCGTCTAGGCCTCTTGAAGATCGGTGGCCCTTTTGTTGATATGTAGTGGACCGTACTGGGAGACGGGCAATGTTTTAGCGCTTTCGGCTCGTAACTGTTTTGCAGCTCGGTTTTGAGGGCTGCAAAGGAATTATCCTTGGGAGGGTTTACGATTATATTTCTTATTTCCGTCGCTACATCTGGTCTTAGGGCACCTATCACTACTTTAAATTGAACCCACGGGTCTGATAACGCTTGAAAGTTAAATAGCGTTATGACCTGTGCAAACCATAACGGTACATCGCTTGTATTGAACGGTGGAAACGGGACCGAAATTTGCGTTTTCGGTGTCGCCGTCATCGGTGGTGGCGGTGTTTGACTTGATTGCACGCGCTTGGATCTTAAATTGCAAAACAGTACTTGGCATAAATTGAAATGAATTGTACTGAGAACAAACAGTATTGAAAATCTCGGAATTCGCAGTTTTTGCAATTATAACCGTTGATATATTTGAATCGCCTTGACACTGAATTAAGCTTTGAATGCTATGATTCGTATTTATTTTAGAGTCTAAACAGTCACGATATGTATTTTAATGAACGCCTATGCAAACATCAACGTTGTTAATCTGAAAACGCTACATTGATCAATTCTGATGTAACGCATTTATTTTAGTTAAGTTAACACAGTTACAATTGATGCGCCGCACGGCACTGTACTTGATTGGACAGTCAATTTCAACACTCTGGGCTCGGTCGTTACTGCTTGTGCTTGGCTGATCTGAACAGTTGTGAATTATGTGCCACGAGTCCTTTCCTCTAACGCAGTGATGTTGGCAAATTTTCTGTCTTTGTCCCGCTGGACAGTTAGGTTTGACTCGCGGTGTCTCTCTGTCTGTGTTGTCCTTTGGCTGGGCGCTGCGTACCGTGGTTGCCCTGCCGCTTGGGCTTGCTGCTGTGGGCGGTGGTCTGCGGGCAGGGAGTGTCTCTACATGATTTCGGCTTTTTGGCTCACTGCTTGGGCCATGCCTGCCGGGTGTGTGACCGCACAGCACACTACTCTATGCTCTGGCTGCTTGCACTGTGTTACCGCGATGCCACTGCTAGTGCTGCGTTGCCGCACTGCCGTCCAGTTCAACGCTTTGAACTTTTAGGTGTTAGGGGAGTTTTAAATGTGAATATTGATTAATGAAGGGTAATTTACCCTTATTTTGGTTACTCAAAAAGTTAATAATTAGTGAGCTTCTGTGAGCAATAAGAATTAAAATGTGCTTTCACTTTCAAGGCACAATCTGACTCCAAGTTATTTTTTTTTACATATTAGATTGGGTATTATGGGCAAACACCAATAAACAGATAAGGACAGTAAGGCACGGTATCTTTTTGCATAAATAATACCCCACTTAACTGGGTTATTGTTGTCCAAGGATAATATAGAAGGGGAAAAGAAGAAATATAGATAAAGAGAATGCCAGCGGAAAATCGTGGTGGCGTCAATGGATCCCAGAGGGAATTATCTCGGGGGGAACCTTTGTTCAATTTCTTCGGACTGTTAGTTTCTGTCTTGCCTAAAGACGGGTGTCCTCATGGCCTCAGTAGCAGGGGGTGAAAGGCTGCACACAGAACATAGTTGGCTAACAATGTGTGGCAGGAAAGATAATCACATACCATTCTGCCTGCCTCATACAGGCAGACAGATTGGGTGCATGTACTAAACAAGGTTACCTCACAAGAGAAATAGCATACCAATAAGGTGTAGCTAAATCTGGTAGCCACAAGTCTAGTTAAGTAGTCAGCATAATTTGTTATTGAAGTTAAAGAATGGAGGAACTGGCTCCGTCAAGTGGTAATGACTCACTATATTTTAGAATTAGCTGTTATGAAATAAAAATTCTTGAAAAATGAATGAAATTCCAGCTGACACAAAATACAGTCAGACTTGATATCCCAAATTATTGATATTATAAATTCCTTTAGCTAGCCAAAAGCATGAAACTAGGAAAGAGCATTAATAAATCTAAGGTTGCGTTCAAATATTTCTAGGTTAAAAAATATACATATTTTCCTTTTATAGGCACTATATAGCTATATATATATGTAT
>SDVV010003031.1:0-21946 GCA_016164225.1 Gammarus roeselii | reverse complement strand
TGGTTTACATGAGTCGATGATGGGCTTGCTTTATGGAAGGTTGGTCTTATTGACCGCTTTCTGGTTGAACTAGTCTTTCCCTAACTATGCAATTCACAGTTGAATGGGTGGTAGACCACCAGTTACCATTGTTATATACTAAACTCATCAAATCTAATATCTATTTCAAAATTACTGTCTACCGTAAGCCAACTCATTCTGGTCTTAACCACAATCATCTTTATTTCTTAGATTGGTTACACAATTCATTTCAAATAGTGTTCAAAACAAATAATATTCATACACTTGCTGTACTGCAGCCTTCGTGTACAGTGACAAACGTGCTGTCGACGCCTTGCTTCCGAAAATTATGGTTTTCACTTTTCCCGAAATATTTCTGTAATGGACAAAATGACTGCCCAGTGGCAGGGAGTAATATTGAAGTGAAAACTTGAGCGTTCAATGGAAATAGAGAGTGTATTCATAAATTTGATTTAGTTAATGATTGTCAAAAACGTAGCCTTCATTTACGTTGTTTTGATGATTGATTGGAGCAATCATCAATTAGATGAAGGTAAAATGGGACAAATCGGTTGAGAGGCTTCGATGTCTCTCGCGCTCATCAGGAATCGGTAGGCAATTTACAGAGATAAAAAATATAATATGTTTTAAATAACAGTCGATCTTCCTAGAGGATAATACACAGTGGGTTACTGGGAAAAACTGCAATATTAGCGGAGAATATGCCAGTTTTTCTAAAGTTATAATGAAGATGAAGGATTAAGGTACTTCCGAATGATAATAAACGGAAACGATGATAAATTGGTGGTAGGAGTGAATCGATGACCCAGTTGCGACGTAAAAGGTGATCATTTCATTTATACCTCGTTCATGTCCTCATTCATTATTGTGATGTACTTACTGTCATCGAAATGCTAAATTAAGCAAAGATAGTGACAATATTATGAACTTCTTAAATGTAGCGTCATTTTCATATCCGTGTATTCATTAATTGGTTTGTATTATGACTACTATATGTCGTGACCACACTGTGGTTGAACATTAGAGAAAAAATAAGGAGCTAATTACTTTACGATACAATTGCAATGCGGTTGATAGAAAAAAAATTTTTTAGGACAAACAAAACTATAAAACAGTGTTTGCATTAACAATCCATAAAATAACTCAAAATTGTTCTGTATTTCTTAATCAGCGTTATGCCATATGTTCATTATGAATACCGTCTGATATCGTCGATTCACAAATAGTCAATTTCCGTCGGTTACGCTTGAGTCGTCGATTATCGTACCTGCTTTTTTTAAGGTCGGTTATCGTCGATTCACCTGATATTGTCGGTTGAACGACGGTAAAAACTGAAAACCGACGGTTAGCACACGATCGCTCGATGATGAATTCTGACTGAGATGGCTTTTGAATGCTCGGTATTGGTCAAAATCTGTTGACACAAATCCTTGATTTAAGACCCACAACGCTAATATATGATCATAGTCCTAACTAATCAGACAGGAACAATTTTCGATTTCTGAAGTCACTTTTTCTATCTAAGACACTGATATTAAAAAACAGTGAAGTATTATTCCGAGTATCAATATCCTTTTGGAATTGATGAACCAAATGGACAGAGGACATTTGGAAGGGAAAGTTTTTCCACTGCCCATGGCTTGCAAGAAACAAATTGACGCCTAGATCAGTCATAGGTCGCTCATAACCTCTCGTCATATTTTTCTTGGAGTAGTTGTCTGAAATCACTAGGGAACCTTCTATCCTTCAATATTGTTTTACGATTACGACACAATAACTTTTTTCGCTCAAACGCACAAAATCGTTGCCACTCGTCCTAAGTAAAGTATATGAGAAGGTAATTTATGCTGGATTACTTTCTCATTTTAAATCCAGTACTTTTCTTAGCCAAAATCAATTCGGCTTTTAGACTGTCAGGAACAAGTTTTGTCAAAATGTAATGAATTTAATATTGGTTTCGATTGAGGGGAAGTCACTGCTGCAATAAGGACCTCAGTAAAGAACTCGATTGTGCGAACCACGAAATTTTGCAAGCGAAATTACAGCATCATGGAGTTGGCTCTGTTGAAGAAATTGAATGTAGGACTATCGTCTTTATAGGAGACCCTTAGTTGGACGCGGTGGTTTTCTTGTGGTGAAACTGGGCAGCTCTTCCCATTGTGTCAGCCACACTACGCCGCCCTCAATGTAAGGGTAAAGCAAGGGTCGTTCTTTGGTCCTTTACTCTTCCAGAAAGGCATTAATGGCAGGAACTATTTCCATTCTAAATTTCCCTAATGCATGCAAGGTTCGTTTATAAACTTCAACTCAAGCACTTTACATTGGCACTGATTTTCTTAAACGATATTATTCGACGTAAACTGTGTGTGTAGAAATGTGTGTTTGCAAATCCACCTGAATTCGTTGGTACAAACAGTATTTGTTTTAAAAACGTGGATGCTGAAACTTGAAATTTAGTCTCTGCAGATATAAAAGCAAGTGCAACATAAGCATTTATAACGTGATGTTGAATTGTACCTTCATGCAGCTATTTTATCAGAAATTCTTGTAACATAAATCGGTCTCTTTATGAACTACACGAATTCATTTCATACCGTCATGTTTATTTCCTATTGTCTTGCGTGATGTTCCCATCATTTGAACTAAAACAACGCGTGCAGAAACTTGTGAAAAGTATTCCTGTTCCTTCGCTCTGCGCACTCCTGGGATTATCTCAAATTGTCAGCCTCATTCCACTTGTTTCACTTCATTATTATTCATCCTTCATGAATGTGACATGTCATGTTACCCAGCTAGTTGATAATTTATGACAAGTGTGACAAACATTACGTGAGTCGATACAACAAGAAAACTTTCACCAAACGTTGGTTGCTCTCAACTCTCAACTTCTTTTAAGCTCCAGTGTAAACACTGCACAGTCTAGTACAATTTAGATGACATTACCCTACCTAGTTTTCCGGAGATCAATCGCTCATTGAAACGTTTTCTCGACGAGACCAGCCAAAATGATTCAAAACGCGCCGAGATGAGCTGAGGCGAGGGGACTCGTGAGACCCGTGATGCTCGGGAGAGCCGGGGGACTTGGATTACCGTCCGGGACTAATCGGGCTGGTTTGGGACTCAAGGGACCTCTGCCTAACCCACACCGGCATATTCTCCGCTAATATTGCAGTTTTTCCCAGTAACCCACTGTGTATTATCCTCTAGGAAGATCGACTGTTATTTAAAACACATTATATTTTTTATCTCTGTAAATTGCCTACCGATTCCTGATGAGCGCGAGAGACATCGAAGCCTCTCAACCGATTTGTCCCATTTTACCTTCATCTAATTGATGATTGCTCCAATCAATCATCAAAACAACGTAAATGAAGGCTACGTTTTTGACAATCATTAACTAAATCAAATCTATGAATACACTCTCTGTTTCCATTGAACGCTCAAGTTTTCACTTCAATATTACTCCCTGCCACTGGGCAGTCATTTTGTTCATTACAGAAATATTTCGGGAAAAGTGAAAACCATAATTTTCGGAAGCAAGGCGTCGACAGCACGTTTGTCACTGTACACGAAGGCTGCAGTACAGCAAGTGTATGAATATTATTTGTTTTGAACACTATTTGAAATGAATTGTGTAACCAACCTAAGAAATAAAGATGATTGTCATTATCCGGCTTGTTGTGAATGAAGACTAGGGAAAAATTGTCTATTGATTGCCTTCGCAGTGAGTGGAAATACACTACGATGACCTAATGTGCTTACAGTACAAGACCAAATTACAAACTTTCTTCGACAAATTCATATAATTTGCAGTGTTGTATCACTTTTATAATGAACTACTCTGTTAAAAACTATAAAAAAATGTGATGCATGCACGTGCAATTGGTAGAGAGCCAACTTGGTTGCAGATTAATATTGTGATTTACTTGCTTTGCATATCAATTCTGAAATAAGTTGATGCGCAGATCTCATCCTCATATGTTTTAATATGGTATTGTAGATAAGATAAATATAAAGTTCCAAAAATATACTCAACGTCGTCAGATACGACAATTCGAGATAACCTCTGCGCCACAGGAGTGAAAACCACAACCACGATCTCAATTGTCATCAGCCACGACATATGGTGTCGTGGCGTTTAATAAAGATTGGAGGAAGGTAGTGTCCTAATCCTATCAGTCCCCATCTTTATCTACCGCCCTCTGTCGCCATTCATCATCATCAGTATCAGCTTCTTGTCGAGATCATCAAATACTTCAGTTTATATCAAATTTGACTTAACCGGATCCAACCGGTTTGCACAAGATTGACAGCTGGCAGGAACAAGGTCACCAGGATCGCGTCAAAACTCGTCCCCCGCTATGAATCACTATTTGTTCTCTTCTCTTACAAACTTGTCACCTTTTTATTTTGATACGCTTGACCACCACACCATCTCTGTTGTCCCAATAACTTGACTTTCAAGTCATGTATCAACGAAATAGATGTTGTTGTTTTTAATGGCCTACCACAACTAATGAAACCTTACATAATAGAAACAGTCAATGATTTGTGTAGATATTTTTTTAAATGTGATATACTTCAAGTTTGTTGCATGTCGATGGTCAAAAATTTCGTTTTCTAGGCTCCATTTGCCTGAACATAAATTACGTCAATTTATTTGGTTTTATTTATCCATGTAAGGTAACAAATTATATTCATTTTTTGTGTATTTTTCCGCGACACAAGGTTTATCTATCAATGCTAAATTGAGCTTTCTCTGTGTTAGCGATATTCTGAACTGGTGCAGAACACCTATTTGATAGAGAATATGGATATAACCGGCCTTCAATGATACCTTGTGCTAGTGACCAGCGCCACATCAATTGTTGATAAAAGTCTGGTCTGTCAATGGGAAATGCATCCACTGATTATTTCAGATGAGCGGGTTTCATTCGCATTTCCCGTTAAACACAGTGTGATTACGGGATAACTACCCGAAAACCGACAAAGAGTTTTCACCCTCTTGGTGACGAACGGCTGATAAAGATAATCACACGATAAACACACGGTAATCGTGGGATAAATGACTATAAATACAAGAGATTTAAACGATAATTATGTTCTTTTTCAGATTTTTTATCTGTTGATTGTGTTACATGAACCGACGATAAGCGTCGGTTTTTGTCTGAACACAATCTGATAATTAAACTATACCACTGATGAAAGTCGCGCTCAATCGTATGATCTTTCGACGATAATGTTTGACGGGATGCCATCAAGAAGCACACTCTGCGGGGTAGGGGAGCATTGGAAGCAGAAACGGAGGGTGGCTGAAAGAGACACGGCATAGAAATACGAGATCGTCAGAATGTAAAGCGCAAAGGTTTTCATGCACCCGGAGCAATTTCCAAAGCAGTAGGGAAACCAACCAACATTACTATTGGATTACTTCACTAAAACCATAAACTGTTGTGGTTTACCTTCCATAGTGACAGGGCTGAAAAAGAGACAGACGTTTGAGCAGTCACAGAGGGAGTGTGACATGAGCAAATATAAAATTTATAAATGGAAAAACAATGTTCGCATTTATTTCGATACATTTCCGTGGGAGATAATGTACCGTTCAATTCATGTACTGCACGAACAGTTGATTTCCAATTCAAGAAATTCATTAGTTTTTACGTTTTCGGTTATTCGAAATATATAAGTTTTACGTTTTGACAAATAGTATAATGAACTACACCTTTTAAGTTCTCAACCTATTATGAATAATTGCTCGAATTTCTAGGTGTTAATGTTTTTTAATGTTAAGGGTGTAACGATATGCCTCATGGGGTGAACAACCTGCAAATATATTCATTTGAACGCTTTTTTATATGAAATCCCCAAATTAAATATCATACCGTCCAGTATCTAGAATTCCAAGTCTCTTTATTTGTTTTTACCTGGTGCATTCATTAACAATGGCAGTGACATTTCAGTTACACTCGTTCTATCCTCCAAACTCTCGTCTTCCGCCCGTTTCTCTTCACCGAAATACGCAGAGAGCAAAGCACATTTCACTCACTGTTTCCGTTCCAGAAAAATATTATGCAAATGGATGCGGGAAGTCCATTGCTGCAGCGACTGATGGTTTTACGCTGATGTGGCTAACACTGGTCATACCGTTATGCCTAGCGGTATGATGGGAATCATCATAAGATTTAAAACCATGCACGATTGTAATCTAATCCCGATCAAGAAGGTTATCTGATTTTTCTCATTCTCATTGATCAAAGATCTCTTTTAAAACGATTTTGACCTTCAGGATCGCATAAACTCAAGATCACTTCATGAGACATGTGAGGCTGCAGCCAAACAGATTCCGGGATATGCGTGCACCAATCAGTCAGTCGCTGCCACACATTTAAGTTAGCGAATAAACTAATAACATTTACTTGTCAACTTCGTACAACTCCATGGTGTTGCTGGAAGCAAACGTGTTTTTTAAGTAGGAATATTTTTAAACGTTTCAGTAAACGAAATGAATAATCAGAATACGAACTATACCATTGGATTTATCAAGCTGAAACAGTAATTTGCAGTAGTTTACTTTCCATACTGAGAGCGCTGTGAGATACACGTTTGAACAGCGTCACAGAAGCTCATGGGAAACCCAATGTAATACATGAAATATCCGAAGAACGGATTGGAATTAATTGTCATACAATTCCGTGGCCAAGACTGTACAGTCCAATTCATAAAGTCCGATGTTGTGATATATATTTCAAGGAACTACACATTATGAGCAGTATTGAATTAGTTTTTGTATGGTCGCACAAATTTCTAGGTTTCAATGATCTTCATTGATTAAGGATGAAACGATATGCCTCATGACGTGAACAGTTTGCAAATTCACTAGACAGAACACTTTTTATATGAAATACTCAAATTGAAAATAATCATACTCTCCAGCATCTATGTAGAATTTCACGTCGATTCCTTTTTTCACTTGTTGCACACGTTAACAATGACAGCGACTTTTCATTGCAGACGTTAACTTACGTACTGCTAATAGAGATAGGTCGATACGGCCATTTCTTTTCTAATGTATGGTAACGACATTGCCTGTTGGGTAACTTGGTAGCTCTGACGACCACAAGTTACAACTATTCGAACCTGCAAACACTCGTCTTTCGGGCATATCTCTCCACCGAAATACGAAAAGAGCAAGGCGCATTTTTTCTGATTGCTTTCGTTCCAGAAATAAATTGCACTATTGGATGCGGACCGGACTGATTGCTTCTAGCCAGTCCGTCGCTGCAGGGACTGATGGTTTAACGCTGCTGTTGCCAACACTGGCGATGGTATGACTAGAGGAACTTACGGTTTGACAAGAGATGGGTATAATCTTGATCTTGATAACATGGTCGTAATCAGATCTCAATTTTGAAGGTCATTTATTTTTTGTTTTGCTCATATACTTAAATCACTTTTATTTTTGTGATCTTCAAGATTACATAAACGAAGGATCACTGTCCTAAGACGTTAGAAGCTGCCACCAAACCGATTCCGGGATATGCGTTCACTAGTCCGTGCAGCCAGTGGTGAACTTCCCTGGTAATTGAAAGGTGATGTCATGTAACGTTCTGTCATCTAACTTTGAGAAATTTTGACAAGTATGTCATTTACTGGGCCGAGAAACCCTTTGTGGTAAAAAACCTGTATTAGGTTCAATGAACCAATAATATTGACTTGTCAATTTCGAACGTGGTTTTGTTGCAAGCAAATTTGTACATGGTTCAATTACTGAAATTATTAATTTTAATGGCCATTTGCTCCCTCAAACTCACTTGAACTCAGTTAAATGAAATCATATTTAAATTATTTAAATATGATCTGTATTAGACATGATCTGTATACGCAGGCTGATGGTTCGACACTCCAGTGGCATTTGTACAGAAGGCAATAAACAAACATTGTCATTGGTTCGAGTTTGTCCACGGTGACCAATGATTTAACGCTACTGTGGTATATTCTGGATAAAAATATTAAGTTAATCCATTCACTGCACGCAAGCAAAGTCAATCTGCTTCTGTCACCATGATATTGTTGAACCGTATCTAACAAGCTTTTAAAATTAAGCAAGAGCTTTGCTCGAAAACATTTGACGGTTAAATTCAACAGATCAACAAGATACAGGAAATTAAGTTATTCGACCGGAAGCGGTGTTTATAAGAGCTGTTATTGAAGTGGATTGCACAATTTACGATTGATAGTAACTCAATGGATTCACAGATACATGGATAACGACCATCATAAAAAAAAAATATCATACAGTATGAACTACAGATTTACGTTTGTACTGGATAGCGGTTCCTCATTTGAACATCCATTCCACAGTCATTATATTTGTAATTAGGTGGAAATACATGCTGACTGTAAGTGATGCTCTGCTGAATAAAGATTAGTTTAGAATTTTTTACTCATTTCTGAGCAAAGGGAATGGGTAAAAATATTATACAGTATGAACCTACTGATTTTCAGGTTCCGCATTTGAACATTCAATCCACAGTCATAATTTTTTGAATTAGGTTGAAATACATGCTTCAACTGTAGAAGAAAATCTGATCAATATTGTGACGGGCAGGTAGGTTGTCTATAGATAATTCAACTCGTGTTACGGCTGACATCAATAAAATCGAAAGGTAACTACTATAAGTGATGCTCTGCAGGATAAGGGTTAGTTTTTTACTCCTCCCCCTTTGCTCGGGCAAGAGTAAACAAATCTAAACTAACCTTTATTCTGCAGAGCATCACTCATAGTCACCTTTCGATTTTTGTTTGTCAGCCAAAACACGAGTTGAATTATCTATAGACAACCTATCTGCCCGTCACAATATTGATCAGATTTTCTTCTACAGTTGAAGCATGTATTTCAATCTAATTAAAAAAATTATCTCAATTGCGGAACCTGAAAATAAGTAGTTCATACTGTATAATATTTTTTCCCATTCCCTTTGCTCAGGAATGAGTAAATAATTCTAAACTAATCTTCATTCAGCAGAGCATCACTAACAGTCACCGTATGATTGTGTTTTTGTCAGCCGTAACACGAGTTGAATTATCTATGACCAACCTATCTGCCGTCACAGTGTTGATCAGATTTTTTTCTACAATTGAAGCATGTATTTCAACCTAATTAAAAAAAATATGACTGCGTTGGATGTTCAAATGAGGAACCGCTATCATGTAGAAATTAAAATCAGTAGTTTATCCTGTATAATAATTTTTTTATGATTGTCTTAGCGGAAACAAAAAGTATGCATATAAATAAATTTTACTTAACTGATCATTATCTTCGAATAAGAGGCAGATCTGTCAATCGGAACAGTTAGTCCTTCTAAACTTTGATCAATCACTGAAACGGTGGAATATAGATTTGTGAGGCAACACGATGATCAAATTTCCCGGACCATGGGCATCATGGTTGGCAGTGCGATTTTCCCCAGTTATTCATAGCAGCAGAATAAGAGAAATGCATACTATCTATTCTTTGGCCAGACCTTCAACGAGCTTTTCATGAAGTACATAATGTTGTTGACTGGTTTAACGCTCTTTAAAATCCCCCTCAGATGACACTGTAAAATTGGAATTTAAGGAACGGTTTAAAAGAGAGTGGCCTTCACCTGTTGTTATGCATCGAAAAAAAATCATTCTGTATGGAACTCATTCTTATGAGTGCAGATCTAAACAATTCGAAAGATTGCAAAATCCAGTATATATTAAAAATATTCAATATATTTCGAAAACCCTGAACGCTGTAGTGCCTCGTTGAGTTGTTTCACGCCCAATGCTCTTTATATAGAATGATAATTATATTCAGCTCATCGTTTTTTAACTTATCCGACTGCAGAAAGTCTCCTTTGCGGCAGACTTCGAGTTCGAGCTTCGTCATCGTTGATATATATAGCGCCTCCCTTCTCTATTTCGGCCTAAACTAGCCACCACCCAAAATAGGGGGAAACGGCTGCATTCCCATACATTCATATTATATTTTAGATTATGCAATCATTGCAATCACTCATAATAATTTAGTATCTCAGGTTTTAACTTCAACACTGAGCTTAATAAAACACGCAAGCAGTGATCAAATTCACGTTGGTAATCTGTAATTGTTTATTATTTTCTATAAATCGACAGGTACGTGCAGATCATGTAAGTATAGTTTTCCCATTCATTTTGAAGTGCACTGTGGAGATCAAGTTCGGTTTCTGTGTGCGAGAGTATACATACAAGGGAACACATTAGACACAATAGAAGAAGGTTCTTAAAATACATCAGAATATCGTAGGTATTCTAAACAAGTTAAGGCCATTCGCTTCAGATACTCCAAAGATCCAACTTTGATACAGCCGCGTCATTCTATTTCTCATCTACTGTGATGTATGTGATGTGGGGAGAGCTCGTGATGATTATCGTAGTGAATTTTAAATGAACACACGTCAACATTAATGTGCATATATCAGATCCATTATTTACAAAAATATGAATATTCAAACATGAAGGTCTGATTATATATCTTCGAGCCCTTTTTGTTTCTGAGCTCTATCTTTGAAACACTGAAACATTTCATCACCACATCTGTCAACACTTTTTATACTACAAATAAACATCAACCAAACAGAAATTGAGCCTGATTACATGATTTGTAAGATTGTGTAGGAAGCTTATACACAGAAACAGACTAAGAGCCCGGAGTAGCAAAGTACTTCAAGAGCAGCCTACCTTGACCTAACCTATCCTGACAATGACCGAACCTTAATTAACCTACCTTAAAAGTATCAAAAACCACTATAGTGCTGAAGAAAACCTAAAATGCTGATTATAGAATATGGGATATATATAGTTGGAAATAGTTTAGGCAAGCTGTATTTATATTGTGAAACAAAATGTTGATTGATTTTAGATTTAGAAGTAAATAATAAAGTTGAAGATTTCATTATATTTGGAGTGGAATTCCACATTTTGATACCTCTGTACAATATGGAAAATTCAGGTATAGTTTTATTGTAACCTGTTATATTGTATGATTCTCGATTTCTTGTTGAGTGCGAACGTACATCCGACTGGTGCTGATGTGGATGCTGATGTACGTGATGTAATCTCGCGGAGTTCACGTTGTTCTGGAGGCCCCTTTCCATGCACCGTTGAATATATTCCATAGTTACAAAGATAGTTCACAGCTGAGGAAGCGTTATCCAATGTGCTTCCCTAGCTGTTGGGATTGTAGAAAGAATCAGGTTAAAATCATTGTTCAATATGGTTTGATCGGAGGTACAGATGAACTATTCTCAATTCTTTTTTGACATGTTACCAAGATATGATGCCTGGTAGGATCCGTGATTTGTGTGCGTTGCCTAAAAAAGTCACTATTGACTTATTGAAGTCCTTGATAGAATAGCCTTGCCAGTCTTTATAGAAAGACTTTTTTTTTTTTTTAATACCTTCCACAAACATAAGTGTCATGTGATTTTTGATAACATTGTTTATTTGTGCAGTTCAGAATATATCTCTTGTAATAGAACGTTTTATTTTCAAATTGGAATGAACTCTATCTAAAAGTCCTCGACGGAATCGGACGCGGAACGGAGAAAAAAAAAAACACCGTCAACTTTTGTCAATGGATGTTATGCTTATGTTGCAGACATACCGCGGTGAACACGAGTGCATTAGTGCAATGCACGCTATGCATACACTTGATCATATGTGCAGAGTATATTGCACCCTTCATTTGTCAATCCATTCTCTAATGCTTCGAAGTTGCAGGAAGGGTCATTTGAAGGAGGGACCCAAATCTGGCATCCTTACCAGGACTAACAAAATATCCAAGCGTTGACTGTTTCTGCTTGGAATCATTTTCCGCAGACAATATTGGGTTGAAACAAAAGATAACTTCCTTTAACTTACGACTGCATCGCATCACAACAGGCGTTGAGAAACTCATCTCATCATGATGGGAGGCCGTTGGAATATACGGTTCTGTTTGTTTACATGCTTTTCTGAGACAGTGTCATCCACGGATTATTAGCTTGGCACAAGAAGAATGCTTCCAAATATAGGCGTTATCTGAATTTCTTCTTATATGTTTAAATAGATAATTTTATTTATTTATAATGTCTGCAAATTAATATTCATTTAATAAGTATTCTGCAACAGTGCCAGCCGGACAAAAAATGTAATGTAAGATCACATTTTATGATGAACATAATTTTAGAGTGCAGATCATGTGTACTAGGTGTAGAACATAAGTACTCATTGACTCATTGGTGACATTCCAGGAATCCACCAAGTGTTGTAAGAAGTTCAGTCTATAAACATGACCTTCACATTCAATGCACTTCATACCCCATCAGCATCAGATCCGGTAAAATTATACAATAATTGCAACTTTCAGGTGGACAAAAAAATCATCGAGTTGATTTATCTCTTATGAGAATGTCAATTCGAACCACTGACACAAACATTTATTGAAGTGTCAAAGATAGTGAACAACTTCTGTGCAATGCCAAGCTTATTTGCACATCAACAACTACTAACAAAAATGTAGAACTACATCTTCCCTACCAATCCTAAGATTTAGTAAGGAAAACCGTGCTGACACCGCCATCTTATTCATTTATTACAATCTGCATGAGGCATAATTATTTGAACGGCGGCAAAGGTTGCATAGGGCTAGCGAGATGCAGTTCCCAAGTAGATGAAGACGCCTCTTCTTCAAGCGGTCTAGTAGGAAGGAAAGACGACCAACATCACAAGAACATACCGCCAGCAACCGCCAGCCAGGTAGCGACACTTCGTTGATGTAGAGCAGCTACAAAAAATAGATTAAACTTCAATATAGTGAATTCGATTTGACATCAAATTTTTTCGGTCTTTCCGATTGGAATTCAAGAAGTATCGTGAAATAGACTCTAAAATATGAATTGATCTTGAATTATCAATCAGATAACATCAATTACAAATTATGTATATATCAAGTGAAACTCAGGTATTTTATCGATTAATCAGTTAGGCATTCATTAACTATCTATAAAGTATTGGTTAATTATCAATTAGTATTTATCAATTATTAATTTAGTGTTCATTAAGTATCAAATAATTATTCGGAAATTATCAATTAATTATTTATCAGTTATCTGTTAAGTAATTATCTATTTATCAAATCTAGCATGTTTTTATTATGACGCTACCCTTCAAAAAATTTACAGGGACAGGTTGATAATAGTTTAGACCCGAATTAGAACTTTCGGAGCTAGTAACGGCGTAAAGTACTGACACCCCGACTTACATCTCCACATGCTTGGACATCTTTGTTCGGCGGACAAAGTCGCCACGTTCAGGGCATGGTATCCAGGACGGTTGGCAGTGGTTAACTACTCAATCAGCACGCCTGTTCGCAGTTTCTTTTGCAAAAAAATATGATTTCGTGCGTAGGAGTCAGACAGCTAACTGCTAACTTCGTCGAATCTGAGGCTTGTCTTCTCCATATATCTTTTTCTCACTTCCTTTCTTCTAAGCCGAGGCTACCGACGCTGCTCCTTTTTCCTCTCTCTCGCCCTTGCCGCGCCCTGGTGTCCACCCAGCCGCTTTCTACTTCTTCAAGATAATTTAATCCGGTCATACAAAATTGCGAGGAGGACAATTCTCCCACCAACCACTCCGAAGTGGCTGGGCCCAATACTATTATCAAAACTCAATACTCACGGTTTCCAACAACTGCTCCATTACTTGTCGATGGAGGAAGTTTTTGATCAACTGATATTATTACCGAAAGTTCTTTTCGATTGACTATCCGACAAAGTCCTGAATGATAATTACAACTTCGAAAAATGTACACCAAGAACTTAAAACACCATTGTATGCATTAACAAATTAAACCAACAACTGTTGTTGCATAGAAAATAAATTCTAATAAACATTCATAATTATAACATTTGGTAAGCATGTACGTTTTTCTGTTGTTGAATAATGTACGAACGCCTGCTCATCCATTCAGAAGTTATTGTTTTTCCTAATGACGACCATCTGTGTTCCAGGAAGATTATACAAAACGAATGTACGCAGTCACTGCTTGTATGGTCGGAATATGTGCCTGGGTTTTGATTTGGCATCAAGTAAGATGTTTCTATTTGTTTTTCTGCGACCTGCCAACTAACCATAGATCTCCATGAGTTACAAATATATAAAAATCGAAACCACAAGCGAGGGATCAATCAAAGCTACCGTCGATCGACACAAAGCTATGAACGAACGACTCCAATGGGCTTGAGAAATGGAATGTAAAGGTAAACATCCCTTTGAGGACCTCGACCCAGTCTACATAATCTTGCCTGCAGTATAAAGTATGGAGCGTGGGCTTCCGTAAACCTCGTTTGCAGTAGTGGAGGAGCAATGACACGCGAGGCGATTGTCCCGTTTTTTCTTGGTGATTATTGGGGCTGCTTATTATCACAGACCTTGAGGTAAACTGAAGTGATACTTATGATGTATTGTAATGTATCGAAAAGAAAACTTCTCTTAGTCTTAATCAATGAAATTTGTATCTATGAAAACTACAAACACGGGAAACCAATATTGAAGTTTATATGTGCGTTGCTGCAACGAGTTGTCATTATTTCAGTTCGAGATGAAAATGTTTAAAGTCTTCAGTAAGAAGGGCCACTCATAACTTCATCTAATCTAATTTGTGGAGAATGGAGGACTTCTACCATTTTTTCTTATAGATGAAGTCATGAGTGGCCCATCTTACAGAAGACTTTGAAGATTTTCATGTCGAAGTGGAATAATCACATATTTTTCAAACCCATCATATTTAAAAGCAAACAAATATCTTTCTAATTATCTGGAAAAAGAGGATTCAAATATTTGAATTCAGTTGCCATTTGAAAATTGAAATATCGGAAATCCTGTTTATACGGATTACGTTCTATCAGTTGATCAACATGTGCTATCGTCCACTTGGTACATCGATATGTTATTTATACTAATAGTCTAATGTTAGAGAGAAATGTTCATAAACAACTTCGGAACATATAGAGATGTTTCGGCCTGCAGGTCATTTTTATGTACAATACTATCGTTGGAGTAGCATGGGCTGATAATGACTTTGCTCATTGATACATACTGTGAAATAATTTGGAGTAGACATTAAAACGTTTGATGGGTTCACTGGAACTGCGTCCATCGTCAACGACTTGCATATCCTCGACTTTTCTATTTATTCAATCTATGTGTCAAGCCAAGTCAACCGTGACATTTGCATTTTTTTGCTTCGATTGACGTAGAATAAATTATGATACCAAACCTCTGATTGGTTAGGTTGGGATACGATCTTTTGCGTCCCCATGTCCTCAGATAACCTGGTCATTTCAATCAATAGGTTCTTTGCGGCCTACAGGAAGATCTAATGAGCTCTCAGGATATCATAATTTGATTCCATGTGGCTTCACGAGCTTCCAAGTAGGCGAGTCTTATTTAATTTGCTCGCCATAGAAGGGGAGGAGGCAAGTTACTCCTGGCCAAAGAGGAAGATAAATAACAGTGATTTTCATGAAAGAAGCTTCCTGCAGTTGGTCACGTATTTGATCGCTGAATGAGACACCTCGGAGAAGAGGAATTCAGACCTCAGTATGACGACTGGCTAAACTTGATAATGCAATTCCATTCGTTAGTTCGTTGGTGCTTCAATAATGTCTCAAGGTTGTTTGAGATAACAATGTTGTCTGCCTGTCGTTAGAGGAAAAATCATTTTGCTGCTTCGAAAGTTGCATGGAACAGTAGCGAAATCTAGTAGGTGAATTTGAATACTTGTGTCGCGCTCTTGACAAGTTGGACAATTACAGAATATTTTTAACAATTGAACAATACAAACCTTCGTTTGCGAGAGCTGCTTCACTCGCTATAGTTATATTAACAATCAAGGAGATATGACTGTCGTCAACTTCATTTGTTTGATACATTTTAAAATATATTTGAAATTTCATCTCCGGTTATAAATCTGACAACATTTTGCAGGTAACTGGATCTATATGCACTACATTATATTATACAACTCAGAGCAGTCCGTTCTAGTGTGGATCGTTCACTTATAAATTAGATTTGATACGGTGGTTCTGAATTTCTGCACCCTAGAAGCTGTGAGGGATCGTAGGGATTGTATGTACGAAACATCGAACACTTCTGTGTAATAAACAGCAAAATTCTGGATGACTCGATGTATTGATTAACATTGTTAGGAAAGTCCCGGGCGAGCGACGCTTCCACAGTTAAGGCTGATATTACCATGGAGCGGTCGGATCGACTTCGACTGAAAAATGGGACCTTGGCCAATTTGATCATCCATCAGGTTTGAACGTTAACGCAGTCAGAACTCATTTCAAGGTATCTTATAAAGCACAAGCTGTTGCCTTCACAGTTGCTCAATCATTATCCCGTCAATCAATTCCCACGCTATTTATAACGCACATTATTGCAGTGCTCATAAGACGTTACAAGGTTCCCAATGTGCAAGTACGGCTTCTTTCACTAATTGGTCACTTATTTTTTTCTAAGCTAAATCCAACTATATCGCAGCTGCTAACATATCATTAATAGCATCTTTTTTGGGCGTCCTGTGATAGATGACCTCGGCCGCTGCAGGCACATCTGCTGCATTACGTGCTTTTGAAAGGGACGTTTCCTGATAGCAGAACCAGCGAGCAGCATTTAGTAACGGCTTTAGTGACCAAAATAATATTGAGGGCCTCCGAAATGTGCCTAGTGGCAAGTTTGTGTGCCATGAACAGCTGTTGCTGCAGCAAGCAACTTGGTGCGCCAATTGTGCCTGTGACTCCCAGCAGTCACGTCTGAGTCCCGTAAATGCTTGTGGCTGCAGCCAGGAGGCAAGTTCATGTATCAAGAGTGCAGGTGGCTAGGCGCAGTTAACATTATTTCTCACGAGTTAGGTGTGCGACGAGGTGTCGGTATAGTATCGCTATCGGCAAATTTTGGTGGCATCGATATCGGTATCGAGAGGTAACGGCAAATGATGAAGGTATCGGAATCTGTATCGTTGCCAATACCCGCCGATACTTTAAATTACATCTTATCATTGATATTATAGATGTTAACAATGGAAATAATAAAAATCTCATGTACTACTAGAATTACAATAATAATAAGTTTAGCAATTTGGCTACGGCCATGCACATATGATGCCATTTTTATTCTGTATTATAATACGGTAATGTCGTCACGTCTGTTTGTGTTTTTGTGTTCATCAGTCATCAACTGCGCCGAGGCAATTGGACCGATATCTATGAAACTTGGAATGTGTACTGCGGATATCCTCTTACGAGACAAAATAGTATTTTAGTGCCCAAAGTTATCACCGCTGTTAAGTAATATGGCATTTATCGTTTGAATTCATTGTTTGACTTCACACGATCTTACTGAAAAGTTTATTGTGATAAAGTGTTAGAGCCTGGTTCAATTTGATTTGCACGCATTGCCAACGATGGGCTCACTTTAACAGAGCTCATGATCCAGATACAGATGCAGACTCTAGGCCAAATCCCCCAGGAAAGGGGCCTCACCTCACACTCCTCTCACTCTCATACACTCACGCTCGCACAACTTTGCCCTTCTGCGCCAAAGGGTCAGTTGGAAGATCACACAACACACACTCTGGGTTTAGAGTGCGGTTCGAGGCCAGTGTCAGCAGCAGGGCCCAACAGTGTGACTGGTTTACCCCTGCCGCATCATGATGACCCCCCTCCCCACTCACGACGAGATGCCAAGGGCGGGAAAGCACATCAGGGCAGCGTCAAAAACCATTCATTCACAATCGTTTTCTTTTCGAGCCAATACATTGCATGCTCTCACGCTACCTCCCCACTCAAGTCTCTTCTTCGTAACGCCTGCGTCACACCATGCATCCACCCACACTTTGGTCTACTTCTACACCTACGTCCACTCGCCTCCGCATTTATCACCACTGTTCAACAATCTCCCTCCATCCATCCTTGCAATGTGCTCGAACCATCTCCGAACTCGTGAATTAGCTTAGTACTCTTGTTGATTCACCATTCCAGTTCTGATTCGTACTACGTCGTTATTGATCCTGTCTCTTAGCGTCACTTTAGCCTTGCTACTCAAACAAAACATTCTATCTTCTCCTCTCTTCTGATCTTACCCCACAGGTCTAAGCTCCGTAGACCACAGCTGGGAAAACTACTCCCTCGTACAACCCTCTCTTCGCTCCGTTCCCAACGTCTTACAGCTCATTACACTCTTCAGTGCCATCAACACTCCACACCCTTCTTTCACTCGCAATTTCACCTCAGTTTCCACTCATTCAGTCTTCTCCACATGGGAGCCCTAACACTTAAAACACTGAACTCCCTCAATAAACTGTTCATGTAAGAAGACCCTAATCCTGCTCGAATCGACATTCCTCCAGCATCTAATTACTTTACTTATACCAACGTTCACTCGAAACCAGCCTTCACAGCTTCTCTTAATTCGATACCAGAGCCGTGTCATCCGCTAACAGTAACTGGCTCAACTGCCAACTCGATCCGCCCATTCATTTCCAATAGCTCCAAGCCACGACCCAATACACTCGCGTTTACCTCCCTGACCACTCCATCCATGCAGAGATGGAACAGCAAAGAAGACATCAAGCAGCCTTGTCTCAAAACCACTTCAACCGCGAGCCAATTACTAGCCTCGCTCCCCACTCAGACACTTGCTCTGCTGTCAACATTGAAATTCGAATCGCTTTCAACACATTTCCGCGCACTCCATACGAACGCAACCCCCTCTACAGTGCTTCCCTGTCAATTCGTCGTAGGCCTTTTCTAAATCCATGAAGGCTCAGAACACTTCCCTTCTTTTCGCATGGTACTCCTCACAGACTTGTCTTAGTGGACGACAAGCTCTGACTACTTCTCGCGGACTTGTCTTAACGCGCGTGTTTCACCTCGCGTTTCCACCACACTCGTGTCCCCCTGCGCATTCCTCATGACACGTGCTCGAAATCTCCCCTTTTGCGAATATCCATTGGGAAAAATATTTGTTGATACCAAACAAGGTTTAATGAACTCAGAATCAACAAAAATTGAATTTATCTAGAAAAAGAATACCGCCGTATCAAGAACTGCAACTGGACACAGAACGGCGGGTTATCGGCCTCATTCAGAGGGCCTGTGAGAGAATGGCTAAAATATGGTTTTCTTGAACATGAAAATAAAATATTGTATCTTTGTTTACAGTGAAGTACAAGGTAAATATTTACTCAAATAAGACAGACGGTGCTGCCACCTGGTGTAGTGGGATGCACTGAAAATTATCAAATGTATTCACTTAAGGTACGTTCCAAATTATATTACTCAGCAAAGACCACTTGCTGATGCAAGAGGTAAATAAATATTTCGGTAGTGGGAGGACAGTCGAATTTGAATCAGCATGCACCCGCTGCCCGTGGGCGGATGGAAGCTTGTCTCATCTGAACGTACCATTGCATCTCGAATGCAACCATATGTAATGTAAATAGTTACCGTAGTTCTGTTCACTGTTTCTTGCTGGGGAAGGGGGCGTGGTTTTTGAAGTCTGCCCATGACTGCATGACGGTCACGGCCAATGAGCTCAAGGCATCGGGGCCACCGGAATCTTGAGTGGTCAAATTCAACTAGAGGGGCGATAAGGAACTAGAGCCAGGCACATTGAAAGTAGCAAGTAGGGCAGAACAAAGTAAAGACTTCAAGGAGCGACGAAGGGAGAAGGTAATTATGAACGACGTGCAAAGTTTGGGAAACAAATGATTGGGGGTGTCCTTAGGCTAAATATTTTCAGGTGCCCAATTAATTGTGGAGTGTCATCTACTCTGCTCTTAAGGTGGGATAGCGTTTGTGTGTCGAGTGGTTCGAGACGGCCAACCTCAGCTCATGACTGACGGCCAGAGCCGCAGGGCAGGGCCCGAGTGATCGCCCTGGCACCACAGAGGTGTCACAGGCGGTGTTTACATATCCAATGTCAGAGCCCGACACGGGCTAGCATTGGCCCCGATTGATCAACGGTTTCGCGGGAGCCTCAGGCTATGATTTTGAAACACACCATTGAATTATAAACTTTGTCGAGCAATTCAATAGCAAATCAGCGAATGCTGTACGACCTGTCGTCGGCTGTCGAAAGTGTCAATCTGTGGGGTATCATGTTCAGGGGTGTATTGTGAAGACCCTTGTGCCGCATTTTATGTTGGAAGTCGAGTTACTTTTTTGTGTATTACGAATCTAACCATAACTGAGTTGATTAGTTTATATTTATGTCATAACCCCCGTCAAGAATGTCATTACCCATGCAATCAGTACCATAGTAAACCTCTGTGTTTTTCCTGTCTCCTTTATTCGCCTTGACCTGTCCTTCACCGTCACCATACCTTTATTCTTCAATCATATTCCTCTCCGTTTCCTTACACAAATCTGAATTTGAGATAACGTCACACCGCGTTGACCAGCTTTTGCTGGTAATAAATAATAGCTTCGTAGTGGTAATACGACAAAAAATAATGTTGGGCTGAGCGACGACGAACGACATTCATGTACATAATTTCTGAGACCCCAAAATTTGTCACGAACACATGAAGTTTTCATGCAGAAGCTCGGGTTCTCTTACGGGTAAGGATTATAATCAAAATGAAGAGATATGCAAGGGTCAGAAGTGGTTTTTGGCTTATCCGACACATATATGTGTGTGAGACACATCCTTAGATACTCATTCATTGATCGGAGAGATACACGGGATGCAGACACGGCCGCAATTTTCAATGATACCTAGATGGCTGCATCGCGAACACAACTGCCTCATGTGGTAAAGATTCTTTTTAATTTTAAGGGTCAGTTGAATAAGAGAGTACCAGCTACCAACGTGGGAAAAGAACTCGCGCCATCTGGTAAAATGGTGCATCTCGAACGCATTGGTTGGTGAGTTCGCGTGTCACTCCGAGTGGTCAGTTCTCGCGCGTCTCCGAGCGTGTCCCGCCATGCGTGACTCTCCGCATGTGACTCTCCGCGCGTGCCATGCGCGTCTCTCTGCGCGTTCCTCTACGCATTGCTTCTTCGACACATTTCCAAGTTTCATAACAAATGCTCGGATTCTCTTACTACTCAAAGGCTAAAGAGATAAATATTCGGGACCGGATTGTAACGCGAACCATAGAGAAATGCAAGTTTCAGAGAGATATGAATGAGTCAGATGAACATATGTGCAAGAGATACTAGGAGACTCATTCACTGATCGCAGAGAGACACGAGATGTCGACACGTCTGCAATATTTTGCATGTTCATTCATTTTGGTTTGCAGTGTTATTTGACGGGTTCGTGATTGCAGTAGGGTTTTTGCTGAGTTAATGTGACAACTTGACGGGCATGATGAGGATCCTCACTAAACATCTGAGTAAATTGTGTGCAGGAATTTGAGATTTGTTGACACTTTTATAATTAGAACCGCTTTGTAATGAAATAAAAATTATTGAATGTTTGTATGTATTGACAAATAAAACAATCAATATTTTTAGTGTGTATACGCGAGTCCAACCCGTAAATGTTTCACGGGTCCTGCTAGTCTCATTGCATTATGTTGCAACACACACTGTTCAATTCCGTTAAGTCTGATCTTTAGGACGAGGTAAGGGAAACAGTTTAATGAACAGTATGGGGAAAAAATTGAATCGAACACCTTGTATTGTGCATCTGCTGCTTATCGTGATGAAAGGTAAATCACGACCACCATATTTAAATACTCACTTGATGCGTCCCATGGTTAAGAACTTTACTTTAAATTCGTGAATTTGTCAATGATTCTCTCATTTTAATTCATTTGCATTACTCCATATACTTTTTTCAAACGTTGATGATAATATTT
>SDVV010003030.1:0-21946 GCA_016164225.1 Gammarus roeselii | reverse complement strand
CACGGCTGACCCTGGTCGTTGGGTGGTTTAGAACATAGGTACACCAGGCACGGCTGACCCTGGTCGTTGGGTGGTTTAGAACATAGGTACACCAGGCACGGCTGACCCTGGTCGTTGGGTGGTTTAGAACATAGGTACACCAGGCATAACTGACCCTGGTCGTTGGGTGGTTTAGAACATAGGTACACCAGACATAACTGACCCTGGTCGTTGGGTGGTTTAGAACATAGGTACACCAGGCATAACTGACCATGGTCGTTGGTTGGTTTAGAATATAGGCTCGCCAGGCACGACTGATGCAGGCTGTTGTGTGGATGGCTTGGAGCATAGGCTCGGTAGACACGGCTGGTAGGCTGTTGGCTGGGTTAGAGCATAGCTCACTAGGCACGACCGACGCCGTAAGTTGTCCATGTGTGGTTTAGAGCATAGGCTCGCTTGTCACCACCGATGTAGTCAGTTGTCCATGTGTGGATTAGAGCATAGGCTCAACAATCACGACTGCCTTTTCAGCTGTTGATTGGTTTAGAGCACAGGCTTGCCAGGAACAGCCGACGCTGATGAATTCATGGTTTGGAGCACTTCAACTGAGAGTAATTGGTTTATCATATCTGTGAGTAATAAATACTAAAACATCGGCAGTACTCGGAACTAACAAACAGATAATCTAAATAAATACTTGCTAACTCTGACAACACATGTTCATATGCACAACTGCATGCATAACAGTTCTGCATATATATATCGAGTTCAAACTTTCAGTGTGCACAAGAAAAGTGGTGAAAAAGAAATGACTGAAGTCAAAGATGAATAACAATCCGATTGATCATTTCAAAACTTTGTCGAGCTCCTGACTGATGCGTCGTTTGTTAGATGCAGTATTTGATGAAAAAAATCCGTACAAGCTTTTAAATAGAGCTCCGGCTAATGGGTTCTTCAAAACAGTTTGAGTGCCTCCTACTGCGTCATCTGTGACGACGGTGATCCTGTGATCATGAAATAGAATTTGCCAACTAAAATAGTAATAAATGATTCGAAGACTCGGGAGAATCCTTCATTCATCAACGACAGATATACGATATACAATGGCTATTACACAGGTACCTCCACATTCAACCGTGTAAGGGTTCAGAAGCATTTCTCATCTAAGTACTATGAACACATTCTAATAATCATTAGTTTAAAATCAAGTGGAAAATGCTATGCTTTTCCCCATGTATGAAATCCTTCAATAATTCTATCCCAGAACCAGGATACATTCGCACCTGCACTCCAGTGCGGCTTCTCTATGGATTATCTTCCCTCGCTGATAAATTAGGTAGAGTATGTCGTAAAGTTCTCTTCTTTGATCGCTGGTTCTCTAGGTTTTCTAGTGAGTGTCGAAATGATAGGTTCTGCATTAGTAGATAATTAAGCATAGTTAAATATATTTTGCGCTAAAATCTTTCATTCACTTTTTTTTCAGCAATGTATGATGAGGAACAGACACTGTAGGCCGCCAACATAACCTTGATGTATTTTTTTTTGCAATATATGGCACCGTTTCACTACTTGCCTTATAGTACAAGATAATGTATAGAAAACTGATGGTACAATAACAATAAAACTTCTTGAATTCTACTTTGGAAGTGTAGTCAGCACATGCATCAAATAAGAAATTCTAGAATGAAACTTAAAATTTGAAAATATCGGAAAACAGTTAAATTTTATTCACCAGTAACTCTCACTCGCATAGGGTAAATTCATTCGGAAATATCGCGAACTAATTATTTGCTGGGGAAGGAGCGTCACAACGATGCAACGGAAAAAAAAACACCAAAAAATAGTGGTTGATATCATCAAGTTGCATAATAAACTAATTTGTGTACATATCCACGAGCCGTGAGAGAGGTTTACGATTTTCGTTAAACTTTACTTATTAATTACACAAATAACTTTATTGAAGATAACACGAAAGAGTTAATTTTTCTTTCACATGGGAGTATGCAGACCATTGGCTGTAAGATCGTGCATTGCAGAATATCTTTTCTTCCCTACACCTTATTCCACTTCTGACCGTCTTTGATCGCTGTGAATTTCAATTTTCAGGTTATAGTCGAGAATGGCCAAGATACTGGACACGAGACACAATTCCAGCGTTTGGCAGTCAAGGGGCCCCCAGGATAACGATATTATTGAACAGTGTCAATAAGAACAATGTTGTCAAACTTGTTTGGATGGGCATGAATACAATATCATAATATATAAAAAATCTATTCAGAATGATCCTTGAAGAACACCAACTGTTTATGGTAACACGTCCGATTTTGTTTTGTCGTTGCAGGTTGTAAGCTTTTTCCTATGGGACAAATAACCTCAAGAAAATAGCAAGCGTTTCCAGGAAGACAATAAGCTTGCAACTTTGCAAACCATATATCATTTTCGACTGAATTATGTGACCTACGCAGGTCAAGGAACAGGCAAACGCCATAGGCTTTATCATGATATGTTGGAAGAAGGTCGAAAATTGCTGAGGTTGTATCAGGTTATAACGAAAATAAAATCTCGCATTAGATACAGCATTATTAGCAGATACAAACTCATTCATCGAGTGGGGAAAAAATGAAATGACGTATAAAATTGACACACGATGGACAGGACTTGAATCTCCGGACTTGCGAATCTGGTCAACATGGGCATGTTTGAGAACGCTGGGATAAACACAAAATTCAATGCTCTTGGTGAAGATGCGGCGGAGTAGAGGCGGAATTTCATGACTCACCTTAATTAAGGAAGATATTGTGTTCAAATTCCTCACGGCAATATCTCATATTAAGAAATGGTTAGGATATTTCTAGATTCCATTGACAAAGGGTGTGGAGAATGTTTTTGATTTTGTTTGGTCGAATATTGCCTGGTCGAGTAATACCCCTCGATGCGGATTATCATACAAGTTCTGTTGCGATAGATGTGTAAAAAGAGTTTCACGTTGGCCCAGTATTTCATTAATAACAAACCATGTTCTTCTTATGCCATAAGCTGGTTATTTTTTATATAATATAAATGATAACATTCTATCACCAACTTTGATCAAAATATTGGGATCAGTATTATATGATCTGCGTGTCATTAAACCCTGATTCAACGGTAGGAATTGCCTGTATTTCTTTGATGTGGCATTTTGCACGTAATGAGTGAGCCAATGGAGATCCTTTCTCTCTTTCCTGATTTTAGCTGTTCAAAGAGCAAAACGATCACAATGTAATTCGTTAGTTTATCCAACAGATTATCCAAAGCATCACAAGGGTTTTGGTGTGCATCGATGTCAGAGTGCACAAGGGCAACACATTTTCAACGGAATCGTCATCACATTTATCGTCGTCAATTGGTCATCAGCTGCAATTTGACCGCTCTCAAATACTATTTTGTAAGGGCCAAAGATTTTATTTTTTTGTTTAGATAACTTCAGATAAGGTATATATTTAGGCAAGTAAACGTTCTTTCTTTCCTACATGTATACCTTATCTGACGTTATCTACACAAAAAAATATATAAACTCGTTTCAGACGAAACGAATTTCCATAATAATTTTTGCATTCGGATTTTTTTTCAGTCAACAGGTAATTCAAGTCAGAGTTTTCGTATATATCTCAATACATGATGAACTTGCAGCACAGCCAGCCTTGAGATTCTCTGGGAATTTTCTTGAATGTTTTTGATATAACAAAACGATGCAAATAACAGTATTATTGAGCTAAATTTTCTGAACAAAACGTAGAACGCATTCATTTAGGGAAAAATGCAAGTGGTGATTTTCAAACCCTTTCAAGTACAATAAAAAATTATATAATTGCAAATGAAAGATACTATGAAATCCACGTACTAGCTTAGATATCTAAAAAGATCGAATTTGATCAAAATACTCGACATTAATCCTAGCATTTTTAAATGCAGCACGTGGTCGTTCCATCACCGGCTTGAAAGGCTGGCACAATGACTCCTACGTCTACATATAGGCCAAGCCCAGCCAAGTGGCTAATTAAAGCACATCAAGGTGAATTTATTTGGATAATAATCTACGAAAAATAGCTTTATTTTGTTCGTATTCTAGTTTTGTCAGGTGACCAAAATAGACCAAGTTATTGATGGTGCACATGTTAGGGTAATGCCTGTGTGTAGACGTGGGACGGATTGCATGTTCTGGTCTGTCCTGGTGAGGTAACGACCACGGGCTAGGTGGTGACTGGTATCGGATGGAACTGTTGCAACGTGAATTGACAAGTTACATCAAACAGTTCAATCGAGCTCTGGAATCATTTGATAACGAAGGTTATTTGTTAGGAAAACAGCGGGTCTTTCCTCTCAGTCATTGCTCGCTGAAGAATCCTAACGAAAGGAAACGCATAGGACTGAATATGAAAAAGACGGATCTTAGTCAAAGGAAATGTTATTCTTTATTTAGTACAATTCGGATGTAAGTGAAGTCATTCAGGGATGTGATATGGTATGACTTTATTCATACGGCGTATTGTCTGAGATAAGTTCCTCTCATGGGACGTTACAGCAGAGAGACGTCTGACTCCAGCAAGCCAATGTGTGGAGGAAAGTTTTTTATTGTCATTGTGAGTAATATGAGACAATAAAGGGTCTTCATATATGATAACTTCACGAAATTGCATCGATGATTTTTTCCGAAAATGGAATATTCATACATCATCATGTTATGCATTTGTGATATGTTTCTCATGGAGAGTGAACCTGAACCCATATAAATGCATAGCATAACAAGCGCATAACATATTAACAGTCAGAGTTACAATGCATACGTAAGATGAAAAAATATGAAAAAGTGTGATTATCCACGAGTAATATTCTCCACTTTGAGTTACCAAAGATGGAAGAAAAAGAATTCGTGTTTTAATGCAATTGGGATACTCCTTGAGAAGAGAGTTACCACCCTTGCGAAAGGCTTTGTGTAGTTATGCAACTTGATGCGATCACCGACCGCCTTCTCGTCAGGGACTGCGACGCCCACCTCAGGTGGGATAATTTATGGACATCGTGTATTTTATTGGTGCCTTATTTTTAAATGGAATCTGAACAAAATAATTCCATTAAACGCTGGCAGATTCAACAGATTTGGACGGAATTAACACCCAGCAGCCTTAAAAGACCATGTTGTGTTCTCCCTCTACAACTCAACCAACAATGGCACCAAGATACATCGAATTGTTGGATTGTCCAGAGTTTTCAGGTGTCTAATGATGGATAAAATTTAATTTTATGTGTGCATAATATAAACTCTTAATTACCTGCTATGAGATTATCCATATTCGAAGAGGGAAAGTAAATAGAAATAACGAAATGTCTTCGAAGTTTTTATGTCGGTTTATCCACTCTGAAGCGGGTGAACATTAAATTATTTGGAGAAAATCATGAATGTCAGTACGAGGCTAGAATACCATTATCCGTGTGGTGCTGCAGGAGAAAGCGTGCATTGATGTGATGCATCATCAAAAACTGCATGAATGTAATGATAATAAGTGTAATCTGGTAAGTTAGGAATGTATTCACAGGTCGTCGACTAAACGTCTCACACGGTCGCCGTATCTTCAACATTGCCGGCATGAGAACCCCCGACACTGGGTGGGAGGCCGCTGACTCCCAGAAATTCAGTTACCCGCCAACTATCCAGGGAGCAGAATTCATTCATAACAAAATCAGAACATTTAGTTAAAATTAAAACATCAACGGATTAGTTTTTTTATATCTCTAACATCAAGATCGCATCACTACAGAAGAATAGGAGAATATTTTTTTATATATATTCCCAGGGAATAAAATGTTATTGGTGAGGTATTAATTTGAAATCACCGATGGTCTACACCGTGAAGAGAAGCGTTAAAAACTACAGTGGTAGTTCACTAATCTGCACTCCACAAGCATATAGAAGTAAAATGGTTAAAGAGGCAGATCTCCATACATATTTATTTTGAATAATAATTGCTGATCCACTGTTGAAAAAGAATTTATAAAACGGAGACCAGCCTAAAATCACGAGTTCAGGTCATACCCAAAATTTACATGATGACTTTAATGAAAAATGTAAGAACGTACAACAACATAGTTTCATATAAATTTTGAATTGAATGACAACACGAAGTTTTTTTCTTCACAATTTTGAATAACGTAACGACATATTCCTCTGCATATATATTTGAGTTGCCCATAAGGGTTCAAATCATCAGTTATTCCCTAGTGTATTAACAATATGTAAGATTATCTTGGCCTGTAACACCCACATACGCTGATAACAGCCCATTTTACCATTTCTTTCTTCTGTTCTACAAATTGAATGCATCTGAATCCGGCAACAATACAATTACAGATGCTGACACTAGGCCGAATGCCCCAGGAAGGGGGTGGCCGACGGCAAGGCAAACCCCAAACGCATCCCATGCACCAGCACTCCCACATAGCCCTTTCTCGCTAAAGGGTCCGGCCGGAAGACCCCGCACAGACACCCTGGGTCATGAGTGCGGTTTGAGGTCAGTGTCAGCAGAAGTGCCCGTCAGTGTGACTGGTTTACCCCTAATGAGCCAAGGCCACTAGCGGAAAGCACAAAATAGAGAGAGTAAATAATCATCCATTCACAACCAATCTCCAATCACGCTTATTCAATGCACTCGCTACTTCTCGCTACTTCCACACTCAAATCTCACCTTCCTAACGTCTGTTTCATGCCATCAATCCAACCAAACTTCGGCCTATCTCTAGACCTACGTCCATTCACCTCTGCCTTCAACACATATTTTAACAATCTCCTTTCCTTCATCCACACCATGTACCCGAATCCTTTCAGATGACGTGAATCTGCTCTGCTCTCATATCTTCTATACTTCTGCCGTTCTAATTCGAACGACGTCAATATTGATCCTGTCTCTCAGAGTCACTCTAGCCACTCCCCCTCCCCCCAAGCTTTTCCTTTCGAAGACATTCAACCTTCTTCTCTCATCCACTCTCACCCCACAAGTCTCATCTCCGTAGAGCACAGTTTGACAACTACACCATCATACAGCTCTCTCTTTGCTACCATCCCAACGTCCTACTCATTACACTCTTCATTGCACCCAACACTTTAAACCCTTCCTTCACTCGTGACTTCACATTAGTTTCATCTAGTTCAGTCTTTTTTACATGGGAGCTCAAATACCAATAACACTGAACTTCCTCCAATAGCCCTCCATTCCTCTCGCATCGACATTCCTGGAGCATCTCATTACTTTACTTATACCCACGTTCACTTGAAGATTTCTTCTCTCACACACTACCAAACTACAATACTAGTCTACACAGCTTCGCCTCTGAATCTGCCACCAGTGCCGTATCATCCGCTAACAGCAACTGGCGCAACAGTTAACTCCTTCCATTCGTTTCTATCAGCTCCAAGCCACGACTCATTACACTCGCGTTCACCTCCCTGACCACTCCATCATTGTAGAGATTGAACAGCCGGGAAACATCAGGCAGCCTTATCTCAAACTCACTTTCACTGTTAACCAATCACTCACCTCGCTCCCCACTCTGACACATGCTCTGCTGTCAACATAGAAACTCTGAATTGCTTTCAACAAGTACAAAAGAAACATCCTGCACATCGCTTTCCCGTCAACCCGGTTTTAGACCATTTTCTAATCCATTAAGGCCGAGAACACATCCTTTCATTTGCAAGGTACTTCTCACAGACTTGTCTTACTGCATCCTAAAGCCTCTCTGCGCTAGGAATGGTAGACGATGAGCCTTTTGATCAGCACTCGCCCGATCAACTTTCCGACCACACAAAAAAAAAAGATACCTCTCGAGTTGAAGCAGTCACGTTTATCTCCCTTTCCACTGTACATCGGAACAATGCAAGCACTGCTCCACTCAATCGGCACAACGTCCGCTCCGAAACACAGATTCAGCAGCCACACCAGTGATTCAACAATCGGGTTTCCACCTATTTTTGCGCACTCGGACGCAACACCATCCAAACCGTAGGCTTACCCTGCTTTCATCATCTCTACCGCATCCTGGACCTCTTCCTTAATTAATGTCCGCTACAAGTCCCTCTCGAAAAGACGGCCTCCGTGCACCACCACCCACAGCAACAATATCAGCCTCTCTGTCATCCTCGACACTCAACAACTCATCAAAATACTCGGCCTACCTATATCCGTTAAACACCACTTTCTGTCATCAACTGGTCGTTTTCATCTTTCACCAACTCATCCATACCAGTCTCTCACTTTCTTACCCTCTCAATCTTTTTGAAGAACATCTTTTTGTTCTCCTCAAAATTTTAGCACAAGCGCCTGCCCAACTGCCATCGCGTCCTTTTTGACTCTCCTCAAAACTCGCTTTACCCCTTCCTCTTCTCTTAATAGTTACCATAGGCCTCTCTGCATGGCTTTAGACACAACTGCTCTTTTTTTACAAACCTGTTACTTTATTCAAGATTATATTTGAAATCCACGACACAAAATCTTTAATCGATATCATTAACCTTGACTCTCAAAAGGCCTTTGATGAAGTCCCCTACAATGACGTAGCTAGAAAATTGCACAATCACATAGTTAGTGAATAGTAAATTGCATTGGAATTCGAGGCGAGGTTAACAGCTGGATAAAATGCTGGCGCAAGGACAGATGGCAGCGAGTTGTACTCGAAGGAGCTACCTCCCCCTGGAGTGATGTTACAAGAGGCGTGCCTCAAAGATCCGCGTTTAGTCCAGTTCTCTTTTTATTATTCATTAACGATTTCGATAGCAACGTACTCACAAACATTAGCAAGTCTCCAGACGATACTATGATAGGAATAAAAGTGAAAACTGAACCAGAGTGTCGAGAGATCCAACTAGACTGGAAAAAAATTGTTGATTAGGGAGAAAAGTGGCAAATTAAATTTAACGTGGACAAATGTATAGATATGCACATAGATACTCAAAACCTCCATCACGAATATTCAATGTCCGGATATATCCATCCCTTTCACCGAAGAGAGAGATTTAGGTGTCATTATTGGTAACGACTAAAAAGTAGCAAGCAATGTAACGATGCTGCAGAGAAAGTTAACAAAATGCTAAGTATAATATATCGCACAATCTCATACAAAAAACAAACACAGCATTCTCAAGTTATAAAATGTAATTGTTAGACCGCATCTCGAGTACTTCGTTCAATTCTCGTCGCCATATCTCAGAATATACGTTATTAAGTTGGAAAATTAGAAAATCCATCAGCGCTCTCTCCACCACTTCACCATGGGCCATCCTTACCCATGTATACTTGTGAATGTCTCGCTGTGAATATATTGCTGTGTACTTGTGAATATTTATAACGCTATGCATATGTAAATATCTACAATGTTGTTTACATGTGTACATGTGAATATCTTGCGAATAAAAAATAACATGTTATATTTAATTACAAGCCCCCAACGACATGAATCCATGGATAAATCAATTAAATGTTCATGCAACGCACGACTTACGATGAATCCAAGGCAAAATAGACATATTCGTTCCCTCTCATTATAATTAATTAGATTGAAATAATTTGTTTAGATTGAATAAATGTTAGTTCGGATAATCTGATGAATCCAGCGTAAGACTTATGATAATTGTATTCCTCTCGAAAATGTGATATAACAAACATAAGGGCTAACCGAACCTTCCCTTTAGCCTAATATTGACGTGTAGCTAACGCTAAATAACTTCAGGACATCTCAATTTCGTTACATTGTTTTGTAGTGCAATCATTCATCACATTATTTTTTTATCATTACTACCAATACATCATATTACCCTTTATCTACTGCGTTGCAGCAACAATTTGCTCGTATTTCTAGGTTGATCATTTTGGATGCTGTCATAAACCAAACAGCTCTTGCAAAATAATTGAAAAAAATCGGAGGAAAAAAGAAATATCAAGCAGCATTTCTTCGCACACGAGATATAAGTCTTCCTTCGGTAAAAAAATATCATTTAAGAACTTATACGATGTTCAGGACATTTCTTTCTTTTTAGCGAATGCTCGTACTTATGAGATTGATAAAGAAGCCTCTCGGTGGAGGAAAGTTTTGGGGAAAGAATGGAATGAATGTTAAAGCTCTTGATGGACGAATGAACTCTAACGGGTTATTGAGGAATACATGACAGGCCGCATGGCGCTGTGTGAACTGAATTACAATGCTGTTAAATTAATTGGAATGTCAGTACATATGCGTTGATTTATAAGTACCCAGCCTGAATAATATACATTTTCTAAATATAACAAATTGGTATCAAATTAACTATTCGTTTCGATTCATGTAGCTGCCTCAGAAGTCATATAACCACATTCATATTAGAGAAGTTATGCTGCTTCAGTATTCAAACTAGAAATAAGAAAATAAACAACGCGTTTCCCTTTTCAATAGTACTCATTTTTTTCCATGGTTGGACTCGGATGAATAATTTGGTAGAGCTTGCTCATGGTTATGAATGTTTGCGCACGTGTCTTCTCTACTGCCTTCAATTGATACTGGGTATCTTTGCTTCGCTGACTTGGTTAAATATGATGTTTGCCAATAGAGGCAGGAAAACAGAAATTGCTCATGTTGCTCGTTCACTGTATCAATTGCGATATCGTATCTCGAAAAAGCAAATCCACGATCCTTGACTGCTGATCATGTCGCTGATTAGTTAGAATTATTTATCACAATTTGTAATCACATCATGGACCATTTATTTAGAGTCAATTGCAGTATTTTATTAACTGTTCAAGAAAATCCTGTAATTTTTCATACGAGTGTTTATAGCTCATTGAATAGTAATCCTGGTACCTGCCTAATTTATGTAACACTATTATGACGTGTCTTTCCCATTCAAATTTTGATGTATAAAATTAAATGAGATTTATCAAGAATTAAACTTTTACCTGCTATTTACATACATTGTATACATTTTCAACTTGTTTTTAAATGCGATTCAAAAGCCAGACTTGATATATCGTTCAATTCCAATTTAATTGAACTGCTTGTTACGTAATAATGATGTTGTGCTTCAATGCCCGATGCAGAGCGTCTGGTTTTCGTGCATTGCACAGACAAATTAAATGCTTTATTGTACAAGAAATTCAGCACGATAAGAAAAAAAGCGCCTACATTGAAAAATGTCGTATCAAAACATGATTAATTATTTTGTTCATATTATCGACTGCTGCAATATAATTTGGTTTGAAGCCAACTGCAATGTTTTGTTCACTGTTGCGACCAAAAGTCAATACTTCCGTTCACCTGACTGCCGTTAAAAAGTAGGTTGTGATGCAGCAATACAACATGACGATGAGAGAGAAGAAGAGGTTATCAGTTACTCTTTACATATATCGTCGGCCATACTTCAGCTAGATATATTTATATGTGCTTCACATTTTGCTAAGCTAACCCCAATCTTCTAGACTTTATGCATGCACTGGGGAGATGCCAATACTGCATTCAACATCACGAACTCAGGAACTATTCAGTATCTCAAGGATACAACGTGGCGGAATATGGGATACGTCTTGCGTGGTATCCTTCCTCCTTCAGCGCCCCCAAACGCTCTCTTTGCCTCACCTAATTGGACTGAAAAAAATATATTGGACACAAAGTGGTCAAGCTGGTATCTTAATGGTAGCCAGGCATGATTGGCGAATAAATGATTGTCAGGCTGACTATTCAACTACACTGGGTTGTACTTGAATCGCCACTAGAAATATCTTAATTTTTTCCGCTAGATTCTACATCAAATTAGTTAGTCAGCAGGATTAATATGGATTCTTCCAGTAATGTTGACTAATTCAGAGTCATCCATCTGACTGCTTAAGGACCCTCAGATAGTCCAGCCGCATGCCTGACCACATACAATCATTGACTTGTTTGCAAGCTCAAATAATATTTCAGTCAACCAGTTCAGTCATCCAGTTAACTTTGAATTATTTTCCATGGCAGAAAAGTTTTTGCTCAGTTTCCGCCTTTCAGTAACTTCTTCCCGATAAAGGCTGAGCGATAAATTACTTTGATTTGTTTGAGGCATGCGGGCAAAACAGAGACTTCTTCCATCATTTGTTTGCCAGGCACCGACCTGTGTTGCTGAAGGAACGCTGTGTTCTTTATTTAATGATTCATCGACTCGGGTTGCTGGGGAGGACGAGAACAAAGGAGAAGGAATTGCTTCGTGGAGAGTTGATATTTTCATAAACGATGCATTCCAAAACGTCAATTTGATATTCCCATGAGCGATGCATTTAAAAACGTCAATTTGATATTTTCATAACATAAACGATGCATTTCAAAACGTCAATTTGATATTTTCATACACGATGCATTTCAAACGTTAACAAAATATTCTCATACACGATGCATACACGATGCACATACACGATGCACAAACGATGCATTTCAAAACGTCAATTTGATATTTTCATAAACGAATATTTAAAAACGTCACTGTGATGTTTTCATAAACGATGCACTGCAAAACGTCAATGGATGGTTTCAATCGTGCTCGGTACTTGTGTGTCCTGTGCGCTGTCTGTACAATATATAAATGATTTGTAGCTGATATATTGCACTACCGTTTATTTACATGAGCATCAAACATTACAATAAACCTAATATATATCCTTGTATTGCACGTTAGCCTCCCTCGTTCAGCGCCATGGGACTGGGCGCCAATGACTGTAGTTTAAAATGACGTGTGATGAACTTGTGTATCCATTCATATGATATTTAATTTATTTATTAGATTACCTGACAGAAAACCATTCCCACCATTGATAGAACCTTTTCATTATTTTATAATCACTGTCGAGCAGCGCGACGAGGGAGTGATAGTCATACTTCATGAGAAGTGAATTTGCCAGCTGTACAACCTCAGAGTAGTCATAGTATACACTTGTTTGAATTGTAAGATGTAATCCATCTCTTGTTTATGAACCCAGGTGACTCCTTTGTATAATCCAGCTGACTCCTCTGTTTGATCCAGATGACGCCCTTGGGACCCAGGTCACTATCCTGATCTGTTCAGTTGACTAGATTTTTATTGGAGGTGGACCATCATCTAGCTGACTTGATGTCTTGATGCATTTGTGTGCATCTTATGATGTTTTTCGCACTTCTTAGGTATGAAACTAACGATGTACACTAACTATAACGTCTCTATCGGGATTCGAGGTACAAAAATATGACTCCCACTAACTACTAAACGGAAGGAAACAAAGATTTTTCCCTTTAGAAATTGTTAGATCGGACAAACTTTAATTTCAGAATCGATGAACAAATTTTTAAAAATCGTAAGTCTGTGCGTCTTGGTTATGTTTCTTGGGACTGTGCGTCCTGTTTATGTTTCGTGGGACTGAGCGTTCTGGTTATGTTTCGTGGGACTGTGCGTCCTGGTCATGTTTCGTGGGACTGTGCGTCCTGGTTATGTCTCGTGGGACTGTGCGTTCTGGTTATGTTTCGTGGGACTGTGCGTCCTGGTTATGTTTCCTGACTGTGCCTCATGGTTAGGTTTGGTATGTCTGTGCGTCCTGGTCATGTTTTGTGGGACTGTGCGTCCTGGTTATGTTTCGTGGGACTGTGTGTCCTGGTTGTTTCGTGGGTCTGTGCGTCCTGGTTATGTTTTGTGGGACTGTGCGTCCTGGTTATGTTTCGTGGGACTGTGCGTCCTGGTTATGTTTCGTGGGACTGTGCGTCCTGGTTATGTTTCGTGGGACTGTGCGCCCTGGTTGTTTCGTGGGTCTGTGCGTCCTGGTTATGTTTTGTGGGTTTGTGCATCCTGGTTATGTTTTGTGGGACTGTGGGTCCTGGTTATGTTTCGTTGGACTGTGCGTCCGGATTATGTTTCGTGAGACTGTGCGTCTGGTTATGTTTCGTGGGAATGTGCGTCCTGGTTATGTTTCGTGGGACTGTGCGTCCTGGATATGTTTCGTGGGACTGTGCGTCCGGGTTATGTTTCGTGGGAATGTGCGTCCTGGATATGTTTCGTGGGAATGTGCGTCGTGGATATGTTTCGTGGGACTGTGCGTTCGGGTTATGTTTCGTGAGAATGTGCGTCCTGGTTATGTTACGTGGGACTGTGCGTCCGGGTTATGTTTCGTGGGACTGTGCGTCCGGGTTACGTTTCGTTGGACTGTGCGTCCTGGTAATGATTATCATATTATTATTTCGATTCAGTTGTTCGTTTATTCTGAGACTATCGTCAGCTGCCGTATTATTTCGTTCTGTCAGACCCTCAAATACATCAACACGAGATCATTGTGTGAAGAAGGTTTTACTCATCAAAGAAGGTCACAAATATCATATATCCTATTGCAGCTGTAGTGAAGCGTCAATGCTCTCCTTCACAAACAATTATGTTCGCTTCGCGCAATGTCGGAGCTATGCCGCCCTCTTAATGCTTCGTATCACGGGGTGCAACCTCAATTCTGAAACAATTTCCTCGGTCCTGACCACATCATATCTGACACGTGCAATCTTGTTCCGCTCGTTTGGGTCCTACAAGTGACCGTAAAGAGCCCTCAACACGCGTAATTGAAGCGGCAGACTTCATTTTTTCGGGCCTGAAACGTAGAAGCAGTTTTTTCGAGACGAAGAGATTACTTTTCCGAAACAAGTCGCTCTTACCGCCTAAACCTGACGTGATGTGAGTTCCTAAATGTGTGTGTTAGACAAATTGAGTGATACTGTAGATACTATAAAAAACTGTTTCGTCGTTCTCGCTACACTAACAAGTTTTGCTAAGATCGAGAAGTGAAGGAAATATTATTAACTTACCAAACACAAGAAATGAATTAGCTGTCCTCACCGCGATGAGTGTTACCAATTCTTGGCATGCATGTGAAGCAAATAATATAGGTACAACTTTCACATATGTGTAATAAGAAGTTAACTATTACTGAAATTTTGCTACCTCCCATGTTTCATTCAATGGCCAAACAATGTCATTTAATAGTAACCTACAAGCTTGCTAATGACGAGCAAACCGAAGCAGGCAGGATTCACCGCTCATAGTGCACCTGTAACTGACACGACAGTGTTTGATCTCCGGTTTCTGTAGCCTTATAATACACCGGAGACAAAATAAACTATGGCGGCCACTGTTTCAGTCTCCTCGTTTTGCAACGCACTAAATTCTACCCATGAATATGAAACAATTTTAAATCGCCGGATTCCGTCAATTGTATAGAAAGCGCTGACATGAAATTGTTTAGATCAAAACGCAATAAACGCAATATGTCAATTGGCACACGCCCGTACATCGTTGAAGCTGTTATTTTAGATCGATTGTTCAAAAGAGTCTAAGTATTAGTCTGATGCCGCCAAAAGCAATGATTATTAGACGTCACTTTGTCAAAATACTGTCGAAGCTGAGGTCGTTTAAAAGTTGTCTGTGACGATCCATGCTGTGCTGGGATTCACAACGACATTAAGTGTCGAATCAAATGTCGTGAATCTTGACCTTACTATCTCCGTTATCTTCTTGTGTGTTGCCTAAAGCGATTAGGCGACAGCCAGTTTAGAAAGCTTGTGCAAATACTGTTGCTACCCAAGTTTTGGCTGTATGATGACATAGCTTGTCAAGAAACTTAGGACGGATTGTCTAAAGCGACCTCCGCCTAAAAAGGCAGGTCATTTGACCTTCCCCATGTGGGAACCCAAGGAGAACATGTGGGTTCACACAATTTGTTGTGACGTGTTTGCTCTCGTCACTGAAATTTAGGCCCGTGCGATCTAATATTTGCATTCATTGACTTCTTCAATGGCTGGTCGTTGACTTTTCCAATTGTGCCTTTCCGTATATTGATTTAGTGTTCGAGACAATATAGTCAGGCCCGAGTTTCCCTTGTGCCAAAACAACCATCGGCGGCGGGCGGCTCTGGACAAGATCAATTGCACACAATAATATATTACGGCGGACGGCGCTGAGGCGAAACTAGGTTGCTGGAGTTGTGCATCACACTACGATATGAGCTTAGACGACACCAGGCGACTAGTATCTGAGAGGTGGAGTAGTGCACTGCGCTACGATATGAGCTTAGACGACACCAAACGACTAGTGTCTGTTAGGTGGAGTTGTGCACTGCACTACTATATGAGCTTAGTTGACACCAAGCGCCTAGTATCTGAAATGTGGAGTTGTGCACTGCACTACGATATGAGCTTAGACGACACCAGGCGACTAGTATATGTTAGGTGGAGTTGTGCATTGCACTACGATATGAGCTTAGACGACACCAGGCGACTAGTATCTGTTAGGTGGAGTTGTGCACTGCACTACTATATGAGCTTAGTCGACACCAAGCGCCTAGTATCTGAAAGGGGGAGTTGTGTATTGCACTACGATATGAGCCTGGACGACCCCAGGCGACTAATATCTGTTAGGTGGAGTTGTGCATTGCACTACGATATGAGCTTAGTCGACACCAGGCGGCCGGTGATTGATGGTCGGGGGAGGAGTGCACAAGACTACGAACGGTGCTATAGGGGGACACCAGGTGACTCTTGGCTGATGGTTTAATGTGTGCATAGGTTTACGAATATGGCTGATGTATGTCAGAATAAAAACAGTGTATTTCAAAGAATTTATCCTGTCATGGGAGTCTAAATAACAACGCCCTATGTGGTAAATTTGATCAACTTTTATGGACTAAACTTACATTGAAGTTGCTCTGAACTATATCAACATTTTTAATAAATTAAGGTCCAATAAAAATTTCAGTCTGTTTTGACCTGTATCCAGTATCCATTTTCTCCTGCAAATACTATTGACTGCGTTTTTCAGCCAGCTGTGACCTAGCAAAAAAGTATTCGCTAACTAAGATTATGCGATCATCAAAAATCGTTGGGCAATAAAATAGAAATGTTCTCTGTTCCCGCCATGCACTTGCACGAATAAAAATAGCTCAATTTTAAACGGGTAACTCTGGTATTTTGTACCCGATCGTCATTACTATTTTCTTATTGCAAGGTTTTGGTGCCCGCCACATCCCAAAAACCCTGCTTGTTAGATCCCAATGCGTGTTGCAACATCAGAAACACTCAACAGCACCAGCAGTCGCAGGCGCCTGATATAGGCTATGGGTGTTGTTGTTCGGGAGGAGTTACAGGCCGTTCAGGCGACCGTTGTTAGCCATTAATGTTGGCTTTGGAAAGAGTGAAGGCGTTGTTAGCAGGACTAGTGACTGCGATATAAACTACTGAAATAATCCTGACTGTATGAACCAGCCAAAATTTGTGTGTTCCTGATCATTTGTTGTGAGTTACATTATTTCAAAAAATATGCTGATGGAATATCACTAACTTTCAATTAAAAAAATATATATATACTCATAATCAACTGGAATTGGTAAAGGCAAAGGTGTTTTTACCGATTCTAGCTCATGAAAGTCGTGCTAACTGGACAGTAGCGGGACATCTTAAAATTGACATCATTTCACTTATGTGTAACTGAAATATTTTCCACGCATCTGAAGCCCTCATCAGCTGTTCTGTTGGCATTGCACCTGGAAGTTGCGGATTATGTATCAATTATGTATCAAAGCGAAGAAATGAACGTGGAGCGAATGAAAAATCATGGAGCATTGACAACACGTTGTAACATCTCACATTGAACGGCTGATAGTGCTTATTGGGTGAAACATGTTGTCCTTAACAACTTAGGATAACACATGTAAATTCCTTGAAAGTAATTCGTATGATGATCCTTGGTATTTTGCTTTCCAGAATTTTGAAGAAGAAATACATTAACTTGAATCAACATTATTGCAAGGTTATCATTTTTGGGTAATAGTGTCGTAGTCCCTTTTCTTTTCCGTCATTGTGTTTCCCATTTAATAATTTGTCTAGTAGATGATTATAGGCTACTGGAATGGGTTCACGCAGTAAAATAAATAGAAAGGAGTTTGAGCTGTTAAAGTCTGTGTTATGATAGTTCCAAAGTTCCCAACCAGATGAGTGAATTTGTACCTATCATTTTGATAGACGACAAATTCTGGTTGCACAAACTACCAGAGGAAGACAGAGAAGACAGTCACTCAATCCCTTCATTCAGTGTTGATGTCATGTTCTGAGCGGCTCGCTGATCTCAGCTTGTGTGCTATTTTCTCCCATCAAAAGGAGGAATGATAATTACTTCGTTCGAGTAAATGAACAATTTATTTATTGAGTAGAACAAGATTATGTTTAGGTGGAAGTGTCAATATTCCATATCTTACGGGGTATTCTGTTCTGGAATACTTGATTTGGCTAGTAAATCTGTCTACTGTATTTGTTTGGAAAACCGAATGCAGGTAACTCATCAATAACTAAAAAATTGTGAGATCTCCCAACCCTTTTCCAGTTGCCATATCTAACGCCCTCGCCCACGCACCCCTTCACGGCAGTCCTCCTGTGTGCCACGGTAACTCCAATAGGCCCCCGGTACAGGGAACGGAACAGTGGAACAGAACAGAGGGCAAATCGAAAATACAAATAAATAGATTTTTACAACTGAAATAAATAGATTTTTTGGTAAAAGGCTTTCGTTTTATCACATTAAACGGATTTCAAAAGATGTATCGTCCGTTATGATAAACAAAAAAAACGTGGAAAATTTTGATGAAACAAACGTAACTATGTGAGAATACAAATTATTAATTTTGAATTAATAAAGCGCATGAGGGCAAAGTTGTGTGAGTGTGAGTATACGAGATGAGTGTGAGGTGCGCCTTGCCGTCGGTCACCCCATTCGAAGAGGATTCGCTCTATGCCTGTATCTGTATCTGTAAATTATTTAAATTAAAAAAATATGAAGGACATTTTTCATTTTATCGTGATGCTCAACAAGAGCTAGCAAATGACATATTGCAAATTAAAAAAAAAAATACACCAGATTTTAGTACACCACAATTTTTTTTCAAATGATGTATTGTTTGTTATGGTTACTACATATCCTCGGAAGTGTTCACGATCGTATTGCGAGCGCTACAACTGATAGACAGACGGACCGACAAATACATTGACGAAGGGGGCATGACACCGAACATTAAGCTGGAAAAATAACGGCAGCGTGTAAAATAATACTTCCATCAGAATCATTGTCAATGGTAATTGACAGTTCAGAGCATGGCAGAAGCATGATGATAAACTGTTTACTTATGGCTGCTTCAAATGGACCCGTTGAGTGGTAAATCCACGACCAGCTGTTTCAGGTGCTGTACATTAGTTTCGTTACTGTTTCATTTTATTTGATCATCTCTGGAGACTTTATTTGTTCAAATGGAGTTATCCTCAGTGTGTACAGTACTGCTTTTTCCAGATGACAGTTCTTCTCCAAGAAGCACCTCCTCATAATGATGGTAGTGATCCCTTCAAAAGCAGTTCTACCTCCCAATGCGAGTGTTGCCCAGAGCAAAAGCTTTTCTTACTAAATGCCGTTTTTCCACATCATATTGTTTTTCTCAGCATCAGCTCTTACTACTGTTGGCAGTGCTTTCCTCAGCAGAGGTCTTCCTACTTTTGACAGCGCTTCCCTCAGCAACAGCTCTTACTGCTGTTGGCAGTGCTTTCCTCCGCAGCAGTCTTCCAACGTTTGACAGCGCTTTCCTCAGCAGCAGCTCTTACTACTTTTGGCAGTGCTTTCCTCCGCAGCAGTCTTCCTTCTTTTGACAGCGCTTTCCTCAGCAGCAGCTCTATCTCACGATGGGAAATGTTCGTTTAGAATATTTTTATTGTCATTTGCGTTATTCCCCTCAATTTTCGTAGAATAATTTAAGTCACAATGCGGCTCCGTAGAGGCTGGATTTTTTCCACCGCCAATATAAACTGGGTCCCATACATGCCGGAACATGAAAATATATCGAGAATTGGTCCGACGTAATATTATTATTCCTTTGGAGACTTGGCGGAGCAGACGTGAACCGGTTCAAATATAGGGCGTTTGGGATATAATTGTGTTTTAATTATATGACTGAGGCAAACCAGTCTATTTGAATAGTTTGAAAATATGTTTTTCTACGGTTTGAATGAATTCGAATAAAGCCGTGCATTGGATCCCTCATGCATTTTCTGTAGGACATATAATGGCAGATGAGCGCTTCTAAAGGCTTCGTTGAACATGACATTGATGTTGCCGTCGCTGTCTCCGAAGAGGCGAGACTTGGAGTCTTGGAGAACGAACGACAAGATCCCTTCATGGAGGCAAAAACGCCGTCTTTTCGAAATCGAGACGCGCCATCATAGAGGAGGTGAGACGCGCCATGAAAGGGGAGACCAGACGCGCCGTCGTTGAGGAGGCGCGACGCATCATCATTGAAGAGCTTAGAAGGGTTCTTTTCGAGCAGATGAGATATGCTTTCCACGAGATGACGAAACGACGATACGCGCTATCATTGATAAGGCAAGAGGTGGAGGAGGCGAGACGCACCATTTTTGAGGAGGTGAGACGCACTGCATTGATGAGGCGAGACGCGCCATCATTGACAAGGCGAAACGCGTCATCATCGAGGAGCTGAGAAATGCCCTTTTTGAGGAGATGAGCTGTGCCATTCTTGAGAAGCCGAGACTCGCCATCATTGAAGAAGCACACGGGACCCTAAATTTTTATTTAGAAATTCGTATAGCCGTATATCCTCAAATTGAGAATTTGAACACACACTGCATGTGTCCTCACTTTATATTTCATGGTGAGTGTTATTAGGACTTGGCCCGCACCGTTCTCATTTCTCCGTAAACGGCGGGTTTTATGGAATCAAATATAGTATTTCGTGAGAAATATTTTTCAGGCCCTATGACTAGAACGTGCAACAATAAAAAACATTGATATAATCTGTTGAGTATGCTATAGTTTTACCTTGGTCATAAGTTTATTTGATATATCTTTGATGAGATCGTGCTCGGTCTTCGTTGAGAGTAATAGATACACAAACAACCTAAGAATGTTTAACGTACCTCGTCCACAGCCTCTCATACTGAACTTGAAATTCATTCATATAAATTGTTTCCATGCTCCGCTATACTATGCAATTATGAATGAAATGCAAAGCTATGTTCTATTATGCTTATTGAAGGTAGTTAAGTGAGTGACTTCTTTGACGCTCATCGCTTCTTCTTCACCCTCCATGTCACTGCCACACTAGCAAGACCTCTCGCTCCCTTTCTAATAAAGCTAAGCTGGAAAAGAGATTTCACTTGATTGCATCGCTGCAAGGCGGTGGTTTGGGTTGTCCAGACCAACAGCTGTAAGGGGGGGGTGGGAGGGGTGGGGGGGGGGGCTGTGTCGTGTCCGTGTTGTGCGACGGTTGAAGTTCGTGTTGTATTTTGTTCCAGAACGGTTCTATAATGGCATCGCGCCCATCGCAAGTTTTTCGGCCTGCGTCATTTTAGGGGAAACACGATGCGAAACACTAGTGTTGTGAAATCATGTAAGAAGTATTCTGAATTGTGAAGGGCTCAAACAAATGGCCCAAAGGAAGGTGACGAACGCAAATGCTTTCCTCTGAATCTGCGCTAATTGTTCACAAAGCTCTCGACTACTCCAGGCCAGGAAATGTATATATTGTCCCCAACAGTTGCGATGACAATCACTGCTACTCCCATGGAGAAAACTCTTAACCGGACCACCGAGAATTTTGTTCTTGCAACACTGATCGAATTCTTGTCCAATTTTTTTTTTTTTCTTGTTCGGATAATGACTATTCGCTGTCACAAATCAATACCGCGCTTGTGCGGTGGAAGTGGGGCAAGGATGATACGGAAGAGAGAACCGTTTCAAGGTTCCTGCATTTCAATGCGGGCTTGGGACGGTCACGATGGATAAGAAACAGTGGATTTGAGCAGAACATGAAAGATTCGTGCCCGCTAAATTCTTGTCTGACATTAAACGTACTTATTTCGCCGCATCCATTTTTATATCCTATTAAAACGGAATTAA
>SDVV010003029.1:0-21946 GCA_016164225.1 Gammarus roeselii | reverse complement strand
GAATGAATATGTTAGCAGTAAAATCTTCGAGTGGCCTCAGAAGATCCTTTATGCATGGCCTTGTTCGCATAACATACGTCCAGCGATGCTTCAGTCTAAAACTCAATGCTGTGTATGCAGCGTGAGGTTCGAACTCAGCAAGGTGTGACCACTTTTCCAATTGCTCACACCAAATAACCACCTTAGACCTGGCTAACTGGTCTTTATAATCACCCGTGCCAAGGGAAGATCCCAGATATCTTCGTCTTTCAACATGATATTTATTTGCGAATTTTCAAATGTTTAAAATGCAGGATTGAACTTTTTGCTTCTAACACTAAGATGACTTTTGGATGCATTTAGAAAATAACCATACTCTTAGCCACATTCTTGCAGAGCCGTCCACCAACACTTCAGATCACCTATTGTGCCAGAGACTGCTGAGTCGTCTGCGTATGCAGTAACCTTGATATTGGAAACATCGTCTTCTTCATTTTCGTCATCAGCATTATCCGTGTCACCAGTCACTGCAGCGGCTGGCAAGTTGTTGGTCGTCACACCAGTCTCTGCAGCGCCAGGGGGCGTACCGTCAGACACTGCCATGGCAGGCGAGTCACCAGTCGTTCCACCAGCCACCACATTAGCAGGCGAGTCATTGGATATCCCCACAGTCGCCACAGTGGTAGGCGAGTCGCCAGGCGTCCCACCAGTCACTGCATTGGCAGGCGATTCATTGGATATTCCCCAGCCGCCGCAGTGGCAGGCGAGTCATAAACCGTCCCACAAGACACTAAAGTCGCAAGCGAGTCATATGGCATACCAGAATTCACTGCAGTGGCAGGCGAGTCCTCAAGCGCCAGTGCATGCACCCTGCACGCTGTCCAGAGCAGAGTTGGAGGGGTGCATCAGCCTCCATTAGTTCTGGGCTAATTGTATTCATACCTGCACTGCTCACAATTCGGCGAACAACTTCCCCGACGCCAATGGAAAGTATACCCGGATTTTTATCCAATGAAATTAGCCGCGAGGCTGTGTATGCTTGAAATCAGGGTGTTGAGGTATCATTTGAGAAGCGATGACACTAAACATTCTTGCAAGAGCGGCAATGGCGTTGCACACGTCCTTGGCAGCCGCTTCGTATGAACAATGTGTTAGGAGCTTCTTCCAAGCGTTTCCATGCAGAATACCAATATATTTCATTATTTAAACATTATTATTTTTGTTAGCGGTACGATTGTGTGATGTCTAATTTGCTACCTATTCAAGCACACTATCCATAACACTATTTTAGGAGGAGCTGATAATGTCCTACATCATCATCCCGGCCAACCCGGACAGATATGCCATGACCGGGAATAATCGAGAAAATTTTGAATCCCAGGGCTAATATTTTGAATATAAATGGTTTGATATCAAACCTTATGTGAAGCTACCACTTCGATTAATATTATTTGTTTAAATTTTTTTAGAACACGGTTTCCCCTACACAGGATATTCTAACACTGATGATCTAAGGACTCAGTCTAGAAACGCTAGCGATCGTTTTCCAAAAGTATTTGAATATTAATAATACAATATATTATATCTGATTCTCAACGCCGTATACGAAAGAAATAATTACGATATAAATTGCGTACTCTTCTACAACTTTATTTTGAAACCCGTACACCTGATAGAGGATGTCACGCACCTCTTAAAAATTAGATTGTTGATAGGCATATAAAAAATAATTACTGAACTAAAGTTGTGTTGAAATTGGTTTTCAATGACTGGCATTCCCTACTTAACAGCTTTTGGGAAAGAGAAAAATGCTAGAAGCCTATCACAGACGAACGAAGTTTACCGGATAATATTGACCACGTGTGTTGTATGTTGATACCTTGGGTTAATACCGCACACATATTCAGAAACTTTAACAGGAAGCTACTGAGTATATGTCGAATCAACTCGTCCCTACGATATATTTCTTTATCCAGTGATGTTTGAGGCTCAAAATATAATGAATTGTGGGCTATCACATTGATGTAAATTCAACTGATCAAAAGAAGTGAAACCACACATTTGATCTTCTATTTTCATGTCACAATTATATTAGAGCTTGTTGTCTACGTTTGCTATGTCAACTTCATTTGCATATCTAGTGTTTCTATAAATAATACTTATAATAATGCTTTATTATTTAATTCAGCGATGAGGACCGTGAATTGGTACGACTACATGACTTTTTTTGAGCTTTAAAAATTATCTGAAAATATCGTCGAAAATATAATCTTGTATCATTATCATTATAATTGATGAAATAACATTCGTGTATTCAATTTTCTAATTTGATAAGTTATAAACTGTTTTTTCCCTTATGGAAAAATGGCTTTATTATCAATTGTTTAAAATTCATTTAGTGATTTTTTTATTTTTTTAAATCACAGCAGTAAAGACTGTAAGCTACGTTCAGTACTTACGAGTTGACTTTAAAAGCAAGTTCTCTGAAGCGCAAGTACGGGCGAAGAGGAGATCGTCTATTAACTGTAATAACGTTGGCTTCTAGAAATGCTACCCATCTTTTTACAGTAAAAATGCATAGTAACGGCCGCGTCGACATGTCACGTTATGATGCGAGCAGCTGGATATATCCGCTGGCCACGTTGCCGGAATTATACTTGGTTAGCCTCGTCCACTAAGTGCCAACTCACTGCATCTTTTGTGCTGCCAAAATGCGGGTACCTGACGCGCGATAACTTCCAAGGCGCTACTGGTTGCCACCACTTTTATTCATTTATTACACGCTGAAAATTAGAGAGACAACCTGTATCAGTCTTCAAGTCCACCTAAAATAATACACCACGCTTACTAATCCCAGAAGATATGTTATATCGGCACAACGTAACTTTGCTACGTACAAACATGTATCTTGAACAACGTGATGCAAGATCTACGAGAAGCGTTCCATGAATCATTACTCCATATAACAATACCGCTTTTTCTTTGCTGTCATGGTAACTATAATAATAGAGGTCAAATTTGGACGAAAAAAAATCACATCTATCACCTTAGCATAAAATCACAGACATGCTGTATGAACGAACTTCAATAATATTAACCAAAAATATTATTGTTGAACAGTTTTGGGGGGCTATTCCACTTACAATGTTGTTTTGATAAACTGTGAGAGCTTCATTCGTTGCAAGAACTGTAAATGGCTGAACAACTTGTGAGATTTTGCGTGGCATTTTTCATGTTTATCCCTAATGGAATATAATTCGTGATGATTCATTCAGCGCTGCGTATTAAAAAATTCTAATAATCTATATATTACAGGCGGGGTTCACTACCGCCTCAGATGCCGGCAGTGTTCGAAATACAATAATAATGATCATAATAATATGAATATCTTTTATTGAGGTAATAACTGGGGAAATAACGGTCACAAAGAAACAAAGTAAATATGATATTCGAAAAAGAACGTGTAATTTACACACCCAGAGAACCAATTTGAAGACAGTATGAGTAACATACATAACAATAGTACATGAGTTTAGGTATTAGCAGTGCCCATACGTGTACAAAGATGCCATCTGAGTCCCCTTCCAGCGAGAGCTCCCACATAAAGTCATATCCCAATGGCGAGTCGTATAATGTGACATCTAAAAATATACTATTGGTTCCCAGTGTGGAATGGGTTGGTAGGATTAAAAACTCATTTCCATTGATTTCGGGAGATCTAGTCTCCAGCAGTATTCTTAGCTACAGCATTCATACGGGGGGCTATTGACGGGGCTGTTGTGGCTGTGGGGGGCTGCAGGAAGGAATGATTAGATTTTTCAATTCGTTCCTGAAGGCTGCATGAACGTTTCTTGCTCGTACCATCAGGCAGCGCACATCATATTCGGAAAATACTAGACAAGCACTCGTTCTTCAAGAGACACCAACCAGTTCTGTAAATTGACATCTCAATGAGTTATGATAGAAGTATGATAGGAGAACAGAACGTTGCGAAAAGCTGCCCCTTAACATTTGCCGAGTGAAATATAAATTTTCTTGTTAGCTGATTGCCAACCGCATTTAATTGCTCCAGTTGTTTAGAGATTTAAGGATTAAAACCCGGTTGTCTACTATTCAATGCGCCAAGTAAGGGAAACTGTGCACGCACTCAGTACAGGTAAGTATCGTGTTGGTACTTCTGGTTGGGCGGTTTGACAATTGTACATTTTAATTTATTAGTATTTTACTCGATGTCTATTATCGCAGCCTCAATCTCGCATACATTTAGCATCATCTCATTAGCATCGATATGTGAGCCTTGTTGGACAAAACCAGTTCCGGTACCCTCTGCTTCCGCCCCCCGTTTCTGCGCGCACCCCCGTACGCTCGGTGAGTCAAGGTGCATGCATCGCGTCCCACCCCGGTGAAATGTTATGTGCAAATTCCCGTAGACCGGACAAAATCCGTCCGATGCATCACTTACTACAACTGATATTGAGCTTCCTCATCGTATTACACAATCTTGATCCTGGTAGCATTTCTTTAATAGCTTAACTATGTAAATTGGAGCCCCCTTTTTTATAAAATCTTTTAACAGTGGCCAATGATTTACACGTACAATCTTTTTTGTGCACCCCCCCTCTTAAAAAACGCTTTCACTGGTTGTGAGTTATTCTCTGACAGCTGCAAGCCTGTTCTGAATTACGAATACTAGTAAATTTGATGTAGCAGTGGCAGTCGATATTGGTCTTTGGTTACCCATAACGGTCGTTCAATATGTCTTCTGTTACACGAAAGATATTACGCCAATGATGGAAATAGCCATCCACCCATGACATGCAAGAGATCCCTGAACAGGACCATACTTCAATACACCGCTGATAAACCATCCTTCCCCACAACTTTACACATCAATTACTTCTAAGCCGCGGACCTAAATTTCCACATAGAAGCATCATCATCATTTTTCCGATTGACTGCCTCGCTAGCAAGAAACAAGTCTAGTCGTCGTGGGTACTGTTCATTATGCCATCAAAATAGTCGCGCCACCTATCAGCAATATTTTCATCCCCTGTCTTGCCATTCTCATTTTGAGAAACAAATCTATCTGTCGGTTTATATTTTCCATTTATTTCCAAAATCTTCTATCCATCCACTTCAATTTCTTCCGACAAGATTGCTTCACGCAATTATCGCAGTGTTTCTTACAGTAGCGCGATGCGCATGAGCAGACTTTATAAAATCCATTTTTTTCTTTACATACGAGACTTGCTCGGGGTTGACCAGCATTTCGCCATTGGACATAAACCGCTATGTTGTCCTCTTGTAAGTCAGCTACCTGCCTGTCCCACCCCGGTTTCCTGTTCCTCCATCGTGGAGTTCTCACTCCATACATTACCTCCCTGTCAGCCATGGCACTCGACGACCCACGATTGATGCCGCATTGTTTCATAGAGTCATTGTACGGAAATAGATTTCCATTGCACCAGTTTCATATATAACCGGAAGGATAATTTAATTTATCTCCATCGGCTGCTGCATGTATCCGCAGCACATATGAACGACACTCTTAGTGCGCCGGCCGTGGCTCCTCCATCGCAGGAGTATCCAGGGCTAAGCAACAACAACAGCAGAAGTACATTGTAAATGCAAACTAGTTCTCAACTTTCACGGATGTTTAGCCGGCTAAGTTTCTTTAGAAGCAGCGTCGTCCACGTTGAGAGACATTCACTGGGGATGAGTCCCAGACGCTGCCACCGCAAGCATATCAGCTTGTGAATGATCCACCCGGCGCTCGCAGGCTCCCTCGTGGAACGGCCAGGGAGTGTGTTTTCGGTGTGCGACAACACTGCACTCATTATAGCATAACTTTTTTTTGCGACGGTACAGCACTCATGTTAGTGTGGCTTCGAGGTGTGGCAGTACTTCTCACATTGGCGTGTGACTTCTTCGTGTGACAGTTCTGCCCTCATATTAGTGTGTCTTCATTGGGCGACAGTTATGTCCTCATGTTATTGGATTTCGTTGTGCGACAATCCTGCTGTTACGGTAGGCTGGCTTCGTTGTGCGACAATACTACTCCATGTTAGTTTGTCTTTGCAGTGCAATAATTCTGCTCTCTTGTCAGGGTATCTTCGCAATGTGACAGTACAGTCATCGTGCTAGTGTGTGCGCCATGCGACGGTGTTGCTTCATGATAGTGTATCCTTGCTAGGCGATAATGCTGCCCTTGTCTTCGCTATGCGTCGGTGCACTTGCATGTTAGCAGCTCACAAAGTCATTATTCATAATATTTCACCTCGCATGATAATGCTCTCCTGTTCCTGTAAAGCCCTCGGCGTTGCAACGCTCGGAAGGGAGCACATCTCCAACGGCATGCCAACTCCTATCTTATCTGCCACCCATGGTATGGCCTCAGCTTAGGCAGAATGAACACAAACTTTGTTTCATACACACGAACGCATAGACGTGCTCTCAAGAACTCTTGTAAACGTAACTCTTATACCAACTGTCCTCTTTGGACATTTTAATACTTTCCTTGTTGGTGCTTCTAGCTATTTAGCCTCTTCTCGGGATTCCGGGGTGGATTGGAGAGGGGCACATACTAAAGATTTCAGAAGATTTTATTGTTTGATTAGGTTCGGTGTGGAATTAGGTTCGGTAAAATGGCAACACAGTTAATGGACACTTCTTATGAATATGACTGTTCAAAACAGTCGGAGACACGTTTCGGCTTGCAAAAATCAGAGCAGTTCATTATAAGTGCGGCTAGATTTGTTAGTTTTTCTACGAATAGATACTTGGACAAAAGTTAGAAATCAACTAATAATTGTTACCTATGATCTAACATGTCATGACACACGTTCACATTTCAGTCCTCAGAACAGAAGTCCTGCCTACTGAGTAGCGCACGCAAGGCAGCGCATGTGCACACGCGCTTGCCACCGTCGGCATTTCGAACAGAAAAGTTCAATGGGCGAACTGTAGGTGATTTCATTCGGTAAGCCGTCGAATGTTCTTAATTATACTCGGGTAAACGGCAGTAATAGCTCATGAATATTGCGTGCCGAAGGCCATCGCCGGCGAGGACGACGATAATTTCTGCCTGGGGCACGCGTGAATGAACACAGTCTTGGTGAATCGGAATTGGGAGTAAAGAAATATAACCTGTGAGAACTTGATCCCGTGAGTGGTACACTTATAATAGTTTTAATCAAACCAATATGACTTCAGATTTTTATTTCATCTTGAAAGTAACCGTTTCATATATCATTTAAGTTAGGCTCAAAATTACTGATAAGTAAAGGACGGCTCTAAGTGCGTACTCTACTCTAGCCGGCACGTGTTAGCACACACTTGTCTAACAGCAACACACTGGTGAAAATTACATATGTACGTAATGTTTTCCTATTCATTTTTTATTACAGCGAGAACTAAAACATACATACTAATAATTGTAAATGTGCACTTGTGAAACCGCCCAACCAAAAGTCCCAACACGATACTCACCTGTACTGAGTATGTGCACAGTTTCCCTTACTTGGCACATTGAATAGTAGACAACCGGGTTTTAATCCTGAAATTTCTAAACAACTGGAGAAATTAAATGCGGTTGGCAATCAGCTTACAAGAAAATTTATGTTTCACTCGGCAAATGTTAAGGTGCAGCTTTTCATAACGCTCCGTTCTCCTGTCATATTCCTATCATAAATCATTGTGACGTTCTGTTATCCTATCATACTTCTATCATACTGTAACTCATTGAGATGTCAATTTTCAGAACTGGTTGGTGTCTCTTGAAGAACGAGTGCTTGTCTAGTATTTGCCGAATATGATGTGCGCTGCCCGATGGCACGAGCAAGAAACGTTCATGCAGCCTCCAGGAACGAATTGAAAAATATAATCATTCCTTCCTGCAGCCCCCCACAGCCCCAACAGCCCCGTCAATAGCCCCCCGTATGGATGCCGTAGCTAAGAATACTGCTGGAGACTGGATCTCCCGACATCAATGGAAATGAGTTTTAAATCCTACCAACCCATTCCACACTGGGAACCAATTTTTATTTTTAGATGTCACATTAGCATACGACTCGCCATTGGGATATGACTTTATGTGGGAGCTCTCGCGGGAAGGGGACTCAGATGGCATCTTTGTACACGTATGGGCACTGCTAATACCTAAACTTATGTACTATTGTTATGTATGTTACTCATACTGTCTGCAAATTGGTTCTTTGGGTGTGTAAATTAAACGTTCTTGTTCGAATATCATATTTACTTTGCTTCTTTGTGACCGTTATTTTGCCAGTAAGTACCTCAATAAAAGTATTAATATTATTATGATTATTATTATTATATTTCGAACACTGCCGGCGTCAGAATTGGTATTGAACTCCGCCGGCGATATATAGATTATTTCGATTTTTTAATACACAGCGCTGAATGAATCGTCACGAGTTACATTCCATGTCTGTGAATTTATGCTAAGGTGATGCGTGTGATTTTTTTCCCATCCAAATTTGACCTTCTATATTATAATAGGTAAAATGACAGCAAAGAAAAAGAGGTATTGTTATCTGGAGTAATGATTCATGAAACGCTTCTCGTAGATCTTGCATCACATTATTCAAGATACTTGTTTGTACGTAGCAAGTATACGTTGTGCCGATACACCATATCTTCTGGGATTGATAAGCGTGGTGTATTATACTAGGTGAACTTGAAGACTAATACAGGTTGTCTTTCTAATTTGCAACGTATAATAAATAAATAAAAGTGGTGGCAACCTCTAGCACGTTGGGAGTTGTCGCGCGTCAGGCACCCGCATTATGGCAACACAATGGATGCAGTGAGTTGGCAGTCAGTGGACATTGCTAACCAGCGAATATATCCAGCTGCACGCAACATAACGTAACATGTCGACGCGGCCGTTCCTATGCATTTTTACTGTGAAAAGACGGGAAGCATTTCTAGAAGCCAACGTTAAGGTGTCCATACGCGCAGACAATGTGTTCGTCAATTATTACAGTTAATAGACGATATCCTTCTTGCCCGTACTTGCGCTTAAAAAAACCTTCTCCAATTTATCACAGACCTTGAGCAACCTTAATATTCAAATTATTCTGCATAACAGTAATTCTTCTGGTGCTTTTAAAGTCAACTCGTAAATACTGAACGCAGCTTACAATCTTTACTGTTTGATTTAAATAAATATAAAATCACTAAATGCATTTTAGAACAATTGATAACTGAGCCATTTTTCCAAATGTGATAAAACAGCTTATAACTTATTAAATTAGAAAATTAAATACACGAATGTTTTTTTAATCAATTATAATGCTTATGATACAAAATTATCTCTACGGCGATATTTTCAGATAATTTTTAAAACTTAAAAAAGTGATAAAGTCGTTCTAATTCGCTGTCGTCATCGCTGAATTAAATAGTAAAGCATTTTCATAACTATTATTCATAGAAACACTAGATTTGCAAATGAAGTTGACATAGCAGACATAGACAACAAGCTCCAATATAATTGTTGCTTGAAAATGATAGATCAAATGTGTGGTTTCACTTTTTTTGAGCCTATGAATTTTCTTCAATGTGATAGCCCATAATGCATTATATTTTGAGCCTCAAACATCACTGGATCAAGAAATATATATTTGAGACGAGTTGGTTTGACATATACTCAGTAGCTTCCAGTTAAAGTTTCAAAATATGTGTGATATCAACCCAAGGTATCAACACACGACTTACAAGGTCAATATGATCTGGTAAACTTCATTCATCTTTAATAGGTTTCTAGCATTTTTCCCATTCCCAAGAGCTGTTAAGTAGGGAATGCCAGTTATTGAAAACCAATTTCAACACAATTTTATTCTCTAATTCTTTTTTATATGCCTAACAACAATCTAATTTTTTAGAGGTGCGTGACATCCTCTATCAGGTGTACGGGTTTCACAATAAAGTTGTAGAAGAGTACGCAATTTTTGTCGTAATTATTTCTTTCGTATACGGCGTTGAGAATCAGATACAATATATTGTACTATTAATATTCAAAGACTTACGGAAAACGATTGCTAGCGTTTATAGACGGAGTCCTTAGATCAGTGTTAGAATATCCTGTGTAATAGGAACATTGTTTAAAAAAAAATTAACTAAATAATAATAATAGAAGTGGTAGCTTCACATAAGATTTGATATTATACCATTTTTATTTAAAATATTAGCCCTAGGATTCAAATTTTCTCGATTATCCCCGGTCACGGCCTATCTGTCCGGCCGTCCGGGATGATGATGTAGGACATTATCAGCTCCTCCTAAAACAGTGATATGGATAGAGCGCCTGAATAGGTAACAAATTAGACATCACACAATCGTACCGCAAACAAAAAATAATAATGTTTAAATAATGAAATATATTGGTATTCTGCATGGATACGCTTGGAAGAAGCTCTTAACACATCGTTCATACGGAGCGGCTGCCAAGGACCTGTGCAACGCCATTGCCGCTCTTGTAAGAAAATGAAGTGTCATTGACTCCTCAAATGATACCTTGACACCCAGCATTCACGCACACACAACCTCGCGATTAATTCCATCCAATAAAAATCCGGATATTCGTCCCATAGACGTCGGGAAGGGATTCGACAAATTGTGAGCAGTGCAGGTATGAATATAATTAGCCCAAAACTAATGGAGGCTAATGGACCTCTCCAACTCGGCTCTGGACAGCGTAGAGGGTGCATGCACTGAGACAAATATAACATGACAATGATGAAGGCATTATCCTGGCTGATGCCGAAAATGCTTTCAACGCGTTAAATATGAAGCTAATGTTGTTAAATATGAGAATTAGTTAGCTTAAGTACTTATGTGAGGAATGTGTACAGCTCCCCCACAGTCCTATACATGGCAGACGGGGAAGAACTTATTGCAAGCGAAGTAACTATCCAAAGTGACCCACTGGTCATGGCTGCCTACTCTCTATCAATCCACTTCTGAAACACGCCCGAAATTTCAAAGGCCCTCGAAGCTTGCTGCAAAGAAGCCTGCCACTGCGGTGACTGGCTGAGGGCCCAATGTCTCGCCTGCTTCTGCAGTGACTGGTGGGATGCCCAATGTCTTGCTGGCCAGTGCAGTGAATGGTGGGACGCCCAATGTCCCTCCTTCCGCGTGGGGCTCGTGATGACTCGTCTGCCGCTGCAATGACTGGTGGGACACCAAATGGCTTGCCTGCCACTTCTACGACTAGTGTGGCATACAGTGCCCTGTCCATCACTTCGGTGACTGGTGGGGCTCTGTTTGACTCGTGTGTTACTGCAGTGGCTGGGGTGGCGCTTGAAGACTCGCCTGCCACTGAAGTGAATTCTGGTATGCTGTATGATTCGCCTGCCACTTCAGTGTTTTGTGGGACGGTTTTTGACTCAACTGCCACTGTGGCTACTGGGGGGATATCCAATGACTCGCCTGCCAATGCAGTGGCTGGTGGGACGCCTGGTAACTCGCCTGCCACTGCGGCGACTGGGGGGATATTCAATGAATCACCTGCCAATGCAGTGGCTGGTGCGACGCCTGGTGATTCTCCTGACATGGCAGTGTGTGACGGTACGACTCATGCTGCTGCAGAGACTGGTGTGACAACCAACACTCTCCAGCCACTGCAGTGCCTGGTGACACGGATAATGCTGACGACGAAGATGATCATGACACTGTTTTTATTGCTAAGGTCATTTCATACGCGGACGAGTTATCAGTCTCTGACACAATAGACGAACTTGAGTGTTGGTGGACTGCTATGCAAAAATGTGGCAAAGAGTATGGTCATTTTCCTAATGCATCCAAAAGTCATCTTATTGCTAAAGCGAAAAATTCAATCCTGCATTTTAAACGTGATTTTTATGCGGATAATTCCCACTCTGATGCCTCAGTCTTCAAACACACTCGTCACTCCGTCCATCAAACCCTACCTCGGTCTTCCTCGAAGTCGTTTCCCACTCACTTCGACCTCCATCACTGAACCACCTCAGACCTCGGTTACTCACCCATCAAGTCTATCAGACAAAGTTACCTGAAATGATAGAGTGTAGCCAATATAATAGTATCTCCTATTATTCCCACTGCAAATACAAGGCCATATTCCACCACCCTCACAATATTATGACACACAAACCAGCATACTGATAAACAGTGTTCCGGCAAGAATCTTAAGGGAACTCAAGCTCAATGAGTAACAGTATTGTGTATACAAGAGGCTTGTTATTGTTTCCAGTACATTGTCGACATTGCCCTGATCGACAGCCGATTCCCCTTAAATGGACAGACTAAATAGAAAAAATTGCATTCATGAAAATTCCATGTCTACACTCAATTCCACGACTAACGTTTCTCCATTGACGAAATTTTCACAAAACCGATTATTTGAGAGTCCCGTACCACCTTCTCCTTAACATAAAGGCCTTTTGTTATCTGAGTGAAATTTCATCAATAACTTAATTATCCATTTTATTGTTGTATGCTATCGTTAATATAAGAGACATTAGGTAAATTGTGTATTCTAACCGTGGCATTCAATGACGGGAAGCAAATACGTGATACCATACCAAACAGATCTTACATTTGTTGTGTCATCTCTCTGTCTAAACAAACAAATGATGTCAGGCACTTGTTCGGTTGTAGGGTGGTGGTCGTTTCTTTAGCTCAATGGAATTATTTACACAGCAAAATTCATTTATTAGTTATTCTTCGTTCATTCCGATTACGAAATATATCCGCTTCCGTTACAGGAGAACCTCCATTTAACGAAATAGTTGCTTCACAAAATGGTGTACCGCAGTATATTTGGGTTTAGGGGACACTTAAAGTTAGACGGAACACAATTGCTATCCTTATTGTCTAATGTATAACTACGCTCGTAGATTCCATCTTGTATTCGTTACTTGAATGTATCTTTGTGATCTAGCGCAGTGAAAAGCAGAACTCTTCTCCAGATCGCATGACATTGATATATCCGGACCATATTCACAAGAGTGACATGTTGCATATCCCAAATTACCTTTCTCTTAGATGTTTTACTCCCTGAAACTTGAATGTACTCGTTTGTTCCACAGAACTAGTAACCTAAATGTTGAACCTAAATATTGTACCCTAATCGATATATTGTAACCATACATGGATTTTAACTTACTTGGTTAGATTAGATTAGAAGTGTATTCTCAATTTTGGTGATCTCAGTAAGACATCAATACCCCGAGTCATTCTGCAAATAAATGGTTCTTATGTGAAACTCCGTGATACGGTAAACACTTTTATCAACCAGTGCGGTACATTCTCTTCACTATGCACTAGCATTAGGTGAGAACGGTCCGTGTTTACGTTGATGCGCACTTGCTTTAGTATAAAATATATTTCCATCATTGTATAAATGACTGTGAATGATGTTGAGGTTATGTTGTCACTGGTGCGGTACTGCATGCCTTGTTCATATTTGTTTATCATATGTTTGTATTGCTTCACTCAGAGTCAGAATTATAGCAAAACATGTAGATGTCATGAAGTCGGAATTCAATTATTGTTTTGTTGTCTAGTATCTGGATATAATCGTGTAATTCCTTCTGCATCCGTTATTTGAATGCGTTTTTTTGTAATGTAACGCAGGTAAAAGTAGGATACCTTTGAAAGATAGCAAAACTTATATATATCCGGACCTTGAGCCCGAAATGTCAGTGAAATGTTTGCAGTTGTTACGGGAACTTCAATATATCACTTGTTTTCCCCATCGAACTAGGGAACCTTTTAAATAACAAATTATTTGTAACCGAATTCCTTGCTCAATAAAATTATATCCTGGATTTAACGTGTATTGTATTTTTGATTAGTATTTTGTACTGAACTGCGATGGAATCGCCTGATTTTTTATAAAATTCCGAAAACATGTAACATATAAACATTTCTGAAAATGTACGTTTACATAAGTGACATACCTTTATTCCAAGTATATTGGTTTCAAACGGAAATGTGATTTTTTGGAATCACAATATGGTTAAAGGGTTGCGTCATCATTTCCAAACTTAATGCCATTTGATGCTATTTCTTAAATGGGACGCTTCCAAATCAAAATACATTTGGAAGAACGTGGCCAAAGTTCATCATGAAGAACACCTAAACACAACTCTCACTACTAATTAAACAGCAATATGCACACACAGCACATCGCGACTCGTTGTTCGTAGTCAAAGTTGACTACACGTAAGGAGTGTATAGCTCTGCAGAGTATCATTTCAGTCATGCAGTCGTTCTGCTAACCGCATTGATCGGAGTAGACGCGTACTAGAATGAATAATTGGTGCATACACGTTCGTACAGTATCGTGAACTTGTCTTCGTTATTAACCATGCAAGAAGGGTATTTTCAAGTTTTCATGTAACACACGATTCAATGTTTTTTTGTCATCTTCTTCACCAGGGTACAATGTTTGTTGTCATTTTTCTCGAAACGGTTTCACTCATTGTCCTTTTCTGCTCTTACACGGTACATTAAAGTTCGAAAGACTCGTTTTAGTTTACTGCTCTTAACTGGTACATTGAAGCTCAATAGACTCGTTGTTATTTTCTGTTATGTAACTCGGTACATTGCAACTCTAGATAACTGAGAGGATAATGTTTATTGTGACGAAATATTATTTTCAAAACCAATGGACATGCAGGTTAAACAGAATGCATTCCTTTTTTAATCATGATTATTATTTATCAGCCCTCTGTGCGGAGAGCAAACAAGTTACAATTGCTTGCTGTTGAAAGCTATGAACCTATGTTGTCAAGTCGTGTTTCCAAACGGTGTTTACGGTACTTGTTATGTCATAATGTTATGGACAATGTCTTATCAAAGCGATCACTGCATCATCTTAATCCATTGTTTTTAACTGTGAAAATTACTGAACTTGACGATGTGTTTGAGAGCTCATCCAATGTCTGCTAAACACAAACAGGCCTGACGAATATAGCACGTGCCTACTCACAAACGAGGTCTGTATTGGCCAGTACAAATACATAGGTAATGGGATTTTTCTACAAATTAATAAAATTATTTTTCTAAAATACCTTTCGTTAATAATACTAATTCGTAGAAAACTGCGACGGTCAAATAAATTATTTGATAACTCCAGATACTCCCCAATCGTCTCTGCAATCTGTCATCAAATTAACTTAGACATCTTAATTCGCGGGTCTCGCGTACCATTATATTATGCGGGTTTTCAATATAATATTACACGAATTGCACTAACGCCAATCCTAACACAACAGCTTCCTAAGATCGATTAGCGTGGAATGAAGAATGTTGAGTAAAGAAACTTGCATCGAAGCAAACATGCAATATTTAACACAAAATTGTAATCATGCAGATTAAAATCTGCTACCTTTGGAGTGCAATTAAGAAGATCAGGGAAGGTGATCACACTTTCATGATCGAAGGAGATAAACTATCTTATTGATGTAACCCTTGGCTCAATGCAAATACGCTTATGTGACAAACTCCAATCGTTAAAGTTAGGCGTATATTTAGCTTTCCGTTTTAATATGTATAAATATTCCACACAGTTCGCATTGATTATGTTTATGACACTTTTCATTTATTCACGCTTGATTTTGATTGGTTATGTTTTCTCGTTGACAACCTTGACCACTTCAGTTTTGTACAGCTGAAAAACTTTGATGTTTTGACAGGAATTATTTAGATGCCATAGGGCCTGCCCAATTTTTACTGGCTTGTACGCATGTTTAAAATAATTATGTCGTAGAAGTAGAGTATATAGGTACGAAACGGCCAGTCGATTCCATCGCAGTTCAGTACAAAATACTGATCAAATATACAATACACGTTAAATCCAGGGTATAATTTTATCGAGCAAGGAATTTGGTTTCGCATAATTTATTATTTAAAAGGTTCCCTAGTTCTATGGGGAAAATAAGTAACATATTGAGGTTTCCGTAACAACTGCCAACATTGCACTGACATTCCGTGCTCATGGTCCGGATATATAAGTTTTGCTATCTCTCAATGGTATCCTACTTTTACCTGCGTTACATTACAAAAACCACATTCAAATAACGGATGCATAAGGGATTACATGACCATATCCAGACATTAGACAACAAACCAATAATTGAGTTCCGACTTTCTGACATCTGCATGGTGTGTTATAATTCTGACTGAGCGAAATGCTGCAAACATATGATAAACAAATAAGAACAAGACGTGCAGTACAGCGCCAGTGACAACATAGCCTCAACATCATTTACAAGTCATATATACAATGATGAAAATATATCATATACTGAAGCAAACACGGACCGTTCATACCTAATGCTAGTGCATAGTGAAGAGAAGGTACCGCACTGGTTGATAAAAGTGTTAACCGTATCACAGAGTTTCACATAAAGAACATTTATTTGAGGAATGACTCGGGGTATTGATGTCTTACTGAGATCTCCGAAATTGAGAATACACTTCTAATCTAATCTAACCAAGTAAGTGAAAATCCAAGTATGGTAACAATATATCGATCAGGGTACAGTATTTAGGTTCAACATTTAGGTTACTAGTTCTGTGGAACAAACGAGTACATTCAAGTTTCAGGGAGTAAAACATCTGAGAGAAAGGTAATTTGGGAAATGCAACATGTCACTCTCGTGAAATGGTCCGGATATATCAATGTCATGCGATCTGGAGAAGAGTTCTGCTCTTCACTGCGCTAGATCACAAAGATACATTCAAGTAACGAATACAAAATGAAATCTACGAGCGTAGTTATACATTAGACAATAAGGATAGCAATTGTGTTCCGTCTAACTTTAAGTGACCCCTAAACCCAAATATACTGCGGTACACCATTTTGTCAAGCAACTATTTCGTTAAATGGAGGTTCTCCTGTAACGGAAACGGATATATTTCGTAATTGGAATGAACGAAGAATAATTATATAACGAATTTTGCTGTGTAAATAATTCCATTGAGCTAAAGAAACGACGACTACCCTACAACCGAACAAGTGCGTGGAATCATATGTATGTTTGGACAGAGAGATGACACAACACATGTAAGATCTGTTTGGTTTGGTATCACGTATGTGCTTCCCGTCATTGAATGCCTCGGTTAGAATATATACTTTACCTGATGTTTTATTATATTAACTATAGCATACGATGATAAGACATATATATAAGTTATTTATGAAATTTCACTCTGAAAACAAGAGACCTCTATGTTAAGGAGAAGGTGGTTTGTGACTCTCAAATCATCGGCTCTGTGGAAGTTTCGCCACCGAAGAAACGGTAATCGTGGTATTGAGAGTAGACATGAATTTTCAGAAATGCATTTGCCTTCTTATTTAGTGTCCACTTTTGGGGACTCGACTGTCAATCAGGGCAATGTCGACAATGCACTCGAGACAATAACGGGCCTCTTGTTTTCCCAATTCTGTTACTCGTTGAGCACGAGTTCCCTTAAGATTCTTGCCGGAACACTGTATATCAGTATGCTGGTTTGTGTGTTATAATATTGTATGGGTGGTGGAATATGACCTTGTCTTAACAGTGAGAATATTAGGAGATACTATCATATTGGCTGCACTCTATCGTTTCAGGTAACTTTGTCTGATAGACTTGATAGGTGAGTAACCGAGTCCTGAGGTGTTTCAGTGATGGAGGTAGAAGTGAGTGGGAAACGACTTCGAGGAAGACCGAGGAAGGGTTTGATAGACGGAATGACGAGTGTGTTTGAAGACTGAGGCATCAGTGGGGAAACTATCCGCAAATAAAAAGAAGTACTCTTTATCTACCATTTTTTACAATTCTTTATCTACTCTTCGTTACGTTTCTTTATCTACTCTTATTGTAGTAATTGCTTCCGTTCTCCACCGGAGTCCCAACGCGAAGTTAATGCAGACTCCCCGTAGGGCAATTGAAGAGGAGCAAAGTAGGTGCAGCGTAGATTACGAGTAGGTTCAACGCAGATTCCGAGAAGGTTTAACGTAGTTCCAAGTCGTTTAACGTAAATAGAGTAGGTTTAAACGTAGATACCGAGTAGGTTTACCGTAAATATCGAGTGGGTGTAACGTAGATACCGAGTTGGTTTAACATAGATACAGAGAAGGCTTAACGTAGATACCGAGTAGGTTTACTGTAAATACAGAGTGGGTTGTAGATACGAGTAGGTTTAGCGTAGATTCCGAGAAGGTTTAACGTGGTAGGACGCAAAGTCGTCGCTTCAGCCCCAACGCGAAGTCGTCGCTCGCCACCCTGCAGTGCCCCTGCGGGCGTCTAACGATACATAATTACATAACTAATACAAAATAGATCACCATGAAAAAATGGCACATATAAATAATGAAGCCCACGAAATAATAAATACTAAAATACTAAAATAAAGTGGTAATGATCTATAAAATGAATAATCATCCATCCACCCCAATTTATCTACTCTTTTTTTTTACGATTCTCTATCGCATCTTTTGAACGATTTGCACACATCTTCCAAACCCTATATTTCGACATTGGATTTAATTGAATTGGACATCTGTAAGACTCTGGTAAAGAAAATTGTCTGTCGCTGACTGATTGAAAAAATAGCTAGCCCGGCAACCAATGAGTCAGCTGACCAGTAATGTGAACTACTATCACTACTGCACAATGACTGTTCATGTCACATGATAAATATTCGCCTATACTGATTGATGATGAGCGCGACTAGTTTATGTCGTCCTTGAATTTTGATAAGTATAGAATTTAGTAGAAACACGGTGTTGTTAATCAAATATAAAGCTATGGACGCTGTTTGCTGGCAACAGTCTCTAAGCTCATCCACCATTCGAAATAAGCGGACAGGCAATCCGAATAAAGTGGACAGGCAATACGAAGTGGAAAGACAATCCGAAGAGAGTGGGCAGACGATCTGAAGAATGTGGACAGGCGACTCAAAAAAAGTGGACAGGTGGTCTGAAGAAAGTGAACAGGCATTCCGAAGGAAGTGGGCAGTACTGCAACGATTGGGAGGTTTTGATCGAAAAAAAACTTTGTCTGTGCAACATATCGATTTGATTTGAGCCTTATTTCCACCGGAGCCTCAACGTGAGTCATAATAGGCTCCCCCGTAGGGCCCGATCGTCACTGATTCAGGTAAGTTCGCACGGCCTCGCATGTGGAAAGATTACTCTTGTCAGATGTTTGCGTACTAGCGCGTATTTGACATTAAGGATTAAACGCGCATCCAAATGAATGTATTTTCATCTCCTTACATAATGGGGTGGGGAGACCACCTCACTTGCCCAGTTTTTTTTGGGTTTAGACAGCTTCGTATAGTCCGGTGTGTTGTCCGAAAGCAATAAGCTTTTTCCGGTCGGTTGGGTCAGTGAGTAGGCTTTGTAGGTTGTACGCGGGATTTAAGAAAGCTCGTCGGGCTGCTGCGAATGCGTTGCAGTCCATCAGTAAGTGTTTCACGCTGATAGCTACTTGGTGGCAACAAGGACAAGGTGGCGCGTTTGGTCTCATGTCGACATCCACCAGGTGGTTGTGAGTTATCCACGCGTGTTCCGTGCACAAGCGGTTGATGCACACTTTGATTTTTCTGTTGGTGAACTTTGCTTCCCATTCTACGGCTGAGGGTTTGACTGCTAGCACTTCTTCGTTCTCTCTGCTGCCCCATTTCATCCCATCGGGATGTTATATGGGAGTTGATAATAGGGAACCAGTCCCTGTAATGTAGTGCGAAAAATGTGCTTGGTGTGTAGACGCCAGTTTAGCATGCGAGTCCGCTAGTTCAGTTCCTCTTATTCATGCGTGTCCGGGGATTCACCAAATTTCGACCGCTTGACCCGTCTCGGACATCACAAAGAGATCGTGTTGCATTTTACGTAGAACGGGTTGTTCGTAGTGCAGAGTTTTAATCTGTGTGGGGACACTCAGACTGCCTGAGGATACGACGTATTTGGGGAAGCGATCCGTTTCTGCAGTAGAGATGGCTAGTTCGGGTGCGTGAAGCTCCGCAGAGAACACGGAGGCCTCTTGTGGTAGGCTGGCCGAGCGTGGGATTTCCCAACACGCAGCGCGGCTCCCACTTCGTCCGCGGTTTTGGATCAGTCAGTGTAGATTTGGCGGTGCTCTAAATATTCTTCCTCAATTAGTCGTAGGAATTCCTATCGGTACGCTTTTGTTGAAGTAGTTGCTTTAGGGTACACTTGCAGGTCTAGGTTGACCGGTGGTGGGTTGATCTACCATGTTGGTGTGTTTATTCGAAGGATTCCATTGGAAAATTAGGGCTTAATAGCCTTAGGGGTGATGTTTAGCAAGGTCAGTAGGTTGCCCACACGTAGGAAAAACGGTGGGCATATAATAGTTTCTGCCGCGAAAAGGCGCTTATCGGGTATGCTGGTGATGTGAGTGAGTGCTGTGTTGTTGATTAGACTTCAAGTCTTAAAATAGTATTGTAGTGAAAGTTTGTCTCGCCGGAGCGGAAGTGGAAGTTTGTTAGCGAGCACGTTAAGGGATTCGATTGGGGTGGAGCGGAACGCGCCGGTTATGATACGCATAGCATCGTTTGCGATTGTCGAAAGAGGATCGAGAGTAGTTTTGCATGCTGAACCGTAGACAACGGCTGCGTAGTCCATGCGTGATCGTATTATTGCTCTGAACAACGTCATTCCGGTGTCCATGTCGGCACCGAACTTCAGGGATGTTACCGATTGCATGAGTCCCGTAAACCTTCTGCAGCGAGTCTCCAGGGCTGTAATGTGAGGTCTCCACGTGAGTTTATGGTCCCACACAAGACCCAGGACCTTTATAGTTTCTTCATATACCAGAGGGGTGTTGTGCAGCGTTAGGGCTGGTTTCAGGTGTAAGCCGGGCACAAGGGTAAAGGGCATACTTTCAGTTTTAGAGGGTGAGAATCGGAATCCGTTTAGGGAAGCCCAGTTTCCGACTAGGTTCAGGCACTTCTAGAGTTCATATTGAATTGTTATGAGGCTAGGGTCTCTGTAGCTTATTTGTAGGTCACCCACGCATAGTGATGAGAGCAGTCTTCCGTCTCGCGGAAAAATGTCGGCTAACTGATCGGTTTTGAGGATAAAAAGGGTGACACTGAGGACGCTTCGCTGGGGAACGTTCATTTCTTGCGGATTTGACGGAGACTGAGTGTCGCCAACCTTGACCCTGATGGTGCGGTTTTGTAGAAATTGGTGGATAAATTATGGTAGGCCACCTCATAAGCCTTTACGGTGGAGATCCTTCATGATCCCGTATTTCCACGTAGTGTCGTATGCTTTTCAACGTCGAAAAATATGAAAGCCACATTTTCTCTTCGGACGAAGGCCTGTCTAATGTCTGATTCTAGTCGTACGAAGTGGGGCCGTTGTGGAGTGGTGCTTACGACCACCACACAAGAGGTTATTAAGGCCTGCATGCATTTCAAGGTAGTCGACTAGGCGTGAGTTTATCATTCTTTCCATAGTCTTACATATGACGCTAGTTAGGGCAATGGGACGATAGTTATGTGGGTCGCTGTGGCATTCTCCGGGTTTGGGTATCGGGATAATTACGGATTCCCGTCATTGATCGGGAATGAATGAATTTGAATAAAACGAACATTGATTTATTATTCGCTTATTATGTATCTTAGGCATGATTTATATCCTAGATCATGTGTACTGCGGATCTTATATCACAGATCAGTAGTAAAATGTTAGAGTGGATTTATTCAATATTCTAGATAACAGACGAAATTGTTAGGAGCAGCAAATCCAACATTACAGAGAAAAATCTTATTCAAACAGTAAAACCATACTTAAACTTTGCTAACGCTTTAACACCCAGAACAGGTCACTGACATATGCGGTGAGCTTACATAATTGTTTTGAACTCGACAGTCTACTAACGAGCGATTACCTAACATTACTTGAACTAGTCGATATTACTGGACTTGTAACAAGCAAAGTAAA
>SDVV010003028.1:0-21948 GCA_016164225.1 Gammarus roeselii | reverse complement strand
TACATAATATATACCAGTGGCATCCGAAGATGAATTATTATATACTTTGGCTTTAAAACTGCTGTTTAAAGTATTTATTGTTGTCAGTCAAAATACTCCATGAATCATGGTAATACAAATATTTCGAATATGTTCATTTCATAAGTCCATGTATGAAATTATTGCTATCGCAGAGGTTCCGTCAAATTAACGTGGCATTCCATGACAAGAATTATTAATAGGTATGGTTGCCAATTGTCGTATAATGGGATGGTGACTAAATGAGGATAGCGAAAATAGGTTTTAGGAAAAACATAATAGCGATAATAGGTTTCACGAAAACACACATTATTCATGCTGATATTATGTGTCAAATTAAGAATATTCAGTTGACATACTAAGATTTACCTCTCAATAAGCCGGAGGTGATCGTACTAAATTATGTTAAAATCGCTACACATAATTCACTGTAATTTGTGACCTAATGAAAAGTTCCACCGATATCGTGGTCAAATGACCAGGCATGAACGTAACCATTAAGATGGTTTTCATGCACAACATTTCCTGTAACAGTTTGGCAAAGATAATGGCAGAGATCTTGTTGAATTAAAGCTATAGAGGCTTCCCCAGACGATGTTTTCTTTAGGGGGCGCGAAGCATTTAAAATGAATGGTGTATCATACGAAAATCAAATGATAAGTAAACGTGAACTTTAGAAGGCCAATATATACAGCCCAGTTAATCACGCGATGCAAAATTCAACCAGAAAATCTTAATGTACTTGAAAATGAGTAAGTTGAAATGCTTGATCATTAATTTTTTATTGATATGACAACTTCTCTTCCATTTTATGTGATCTGCTTCTCTTTCGTGTCTTCACCCTATATGAACGGAAGATATTGAATTGTTAAATCATGATTTTATAGTTACCTTTCCGTCACACTACTTTTCACTACCCAGGCTATGAATTTAAGACATTGAATGTTGGGATAAATTACCGGAAGTGCGCGATCAGATGGAAATTATATTATAAACACCAGCAATAGGGTCTCTCCGCGATTTATTACCAAAATACTGCAAGAAGATTGCACAATCTTTAGTAAGTGCAAACAAATAGAAGTTTCTTCTAGGCTTAGAGGAAACAGACAAATCAATGTGCATCATGTAACAACCATCACTACATCCACTGATATAAATGAAATCTCCAAAAATTGAGTTTGGGAAACACTTTTTTTTATGGGTTTTCATTCTCAAACCTTCAAGGCTATTTATTTGAAAAACAATGCAAATTATATTAAATGTTAAAAATTGAATTCGTAGGATTTATTAGTTGAAGTTACCGGCCTTTACTTTGATTCTATTTTTTTTTTCTGATGAAATAATTGCAGATGCAATGGTATTTAATATTTATATAAACTAAGAGGAAATCACGATGTTTCAATTATCCTAATACTTCTACTTTTTCTAAGTTGACGACTTCCCTTTTTCTGAGAGAATAAAATATAAAGCAATTTCCTCAATGATGCTTGTTAATTCCTCCCAATCATGAGTAAATATTTTCTTTCCATATCAGTGATGATATGTGTTCATTGTTTTTTTTTTGTGAGAAAAAAAATCATCAAAAAACAGGCAGCCTAATTATAAAATAACATAAATTTAGTTTTTAGATGGTAAAGTTCCACTTAATATTTATTTGGTATTTGTTCACCGATGTGAGTACCAATGGATTATCTGATTAATAACGAGTAGTACGCGAGTGATAAGGCACATTGGTAAATGATTCCAACATGCATTCTGTAGTTAACGAGTAGTATATGAGTAATAAGGCACATCGCTAAATGATTCCTACATGCATTCTGTAGTTTTGCAACGTCATAAAACGATTTTCCTAACATTTCTTCAGGAAAAAACGTTTACGACGTCACAATCATTCAACTTCGAGTTGTTATTACTCCACAGCAGTGTGTCCAACTGCTCTCAAAATGCCACTGTATCACTATGATGCACAAATGAAAATTCTGATCCAAAAAAATATTTGACGGAGTGAATTGAATCTGCACCGACTGACTGATCTGGACAGCAGATATATTAACACCGTAGATTTACGTCTAGTAACAGATGTTAACAGATGCTAATCTGCACCGAATGACTGATTTGGACAGCAGACATATTAACATCGTAGATTTATGTCTGCAAACAGATGTTAATCTGCACCGAATGACTGATCTAAACAGCAGATATATTAACGCCGTAGATTTATGTGTGCTAACACATGTTAACAGATGTTAATCTGCACCGAATCACTGTTCTGGGCAGCAGATATTTTAACGGCGTAGATTCATGTCTGTTAACAGATGTTAAGGCATTTCATTCGAGTGAATTACTTGAGTAGATTTTAGAACTCCATCATGACGAGGCAGATTAGAATAAATTAGATCAGGGAAACAAAACGAGACCAAGTCCTCATGTCGAGTTGCTTCCTTGAAAGTAGAATGTGGGATAGTCAACGAAGCTTTAGAAATTCCCCTACACTTACCGAACAATTATGGTTGTAGGGATAGAAAGAGAAGGCCCGCAGCTACCATCACCAGTACCTAATAGCTACCACCTCATTACTCCTCGGGACATTTCAACCCCGGAGAAAATCGATCGAATGTCAGATTGAGAAAGATGTTAGGCGAAAAAAATAGATTGCAGGTGTTTACAAGGATTTACAAGTGCAAGAAGACAACATCAGGACTTTCGGCTCAAACTTGGATGCCCCTTGATAGCGAGAGCTTTAGTTCTAAAGTAGAACGTCGCATCTCAGACTGTCGAGAAGGAACAGACACCACCATATGCTCAGCGGACTCATAATTTCCCCGAGCGCATTCCTGTTGGTTAGCCTCATGGGTTTAGTGTGAAGGTGCATACGGCTTAGCGAGATTTTGAAATGTAACTTTCCAGAGAGTTGTTAAACACCACGTCCAGGTGTCTGGGAGTGGTCATTACCAGAGTGTTCGGGAGGAGGAGTTTTATGTACGCTTGTTGTTCCTTGAAGCGTTGCACTTCAAGGTGGGACGTCAGGGGGACCATTCCTAGATACTGACCTGCAGATTGGCTGATTTAGAGATGAAATCGAAATAGGCATATAGGTTATACAAACTTGATAAACGAAAAGGCTTGAGAAGCACCACTCCTAGTTACCTGTACATTGGCCCTCCTCCAATTGTTCGGAAGAATGAGTCTTCCGTTCACTCATTGTTACTTGTGAGCATTTCACATTTCAATATGAGATGTCAGAGAGGCATCTTCTAGGAAAACAGTTACACTGCCAGATCCTGAGATCAATCGGACGATTTTCCGACTATCAAAAGATGTTATGAAGAATTTTATTATTAGCCCTTCAGTGAGAGGGATTACATATACTGTGTAGAAATTATTATTAAGGCATCATATCATACTAGTATCATTATCATTTTTGGGGGAAGGTAATACATTATATAAACTTGTCTTCTCGAAAAAATGTAGAAAATATATGTGTGTCATCATATTTATAAGACGAATATGATGTATCAATTCTTTGTGAAATCCACAAATATCTTCAATAGTGTTCCAGCAATAACTTTCTTAATAAATTTGCGAAGTAACCATGATTCTTTTTATTTCAAACATAAGTTTTTCCAAAAATACTTATTTCTCCAATATATAGTTTAAAATTCTGGTTTACTATTCTAGTCCTGATGAGAAAAATGCTGTGGGGAGGCGGGCATTTACCATCTGAACACTTTTTGTGAGCTGGGTCAGGTTACAGTAATGCTGAGTCAATGTCAATGACCGACAGTTGGGTACTCAGTATTATTTTAATGGCCTCTAGCTAAGCACTTCTGGGTCAGTATTCCAAACAGGCTTCGACAAGTTAGAACACAACTAAGAATAAATAAGTGAAGTTCAATTGACCTTCGCTGCTTAATTGTTTTGGGGTGTGGGAAGAGCTGCAAAGCATGTCGGGGGTCATCCATTAGACCGTCCCACTGGAATTACCTTGATTCACGTTTCCGTTGATTTTGTTTATGCAATATCGCCGAGTAAATGAAAATTGGTGATCAATATTGAAGAAATTCGACGTAGTTTTGGTAAGTAGCTGAGTTGGTTGTGAGTCAAAGTGTTCAAGCATTATCCTTAATAACATTTCTCACAAATTCGGCCTCAGTGTGTTGCTTTATTTTTCTAGATATGGACGGTGAAACAATTCATGATGCATACATGCCGATGGAAGAACAACTGTTTTGACTGGTTTTGAATGACACAAAATGAAATTTAATTATTTCGTTAAGTTTACTTCGTTACTTTTTTTTCCGTCGTAAGAGTTTGTGAGCCAGATACGACAAAAAGTCATAGTTTGAACCCAATACATTGTTGTAACCCAAATTAACATATAAAAATGAGAGTGGCTGTCATGTTGGTTTAATTGAGATTGCTGCATACAATTTTTATACAAAGAACGGAAAGAGGACCGGAAACAAAAAAACGGAAGAATCGTAAGAAGTATCATGAAAATAACAGATATTCTAGGATGTAAGAAGGTGACCTGCTAATTCCGACTATAAATCAGTTCTGACATCTGCCCGTCCAATTTGGATCGAGGATAGCCAACAACTTCCAGGAATTCGGTTCATCCAGGATCTGAGGGCAGAGCACCTCTGAAGATACGGTGTCCAGGGAGATGTATTGAAGGAGAGCTAGTAACCTAACGAACAAACCCAACTTTACAGCGTGTTCCTGAAGCGACAACGTCGTCTTAACAGTAACGTCCAAAAAGTGTTACAATCCGAAAGATCTTGGGAGAAAGGGAGGTGAAGATTCAAACAGAATGACCATGCCTGTAATTCATGATTGATGGATTACTATCTAACTTTTTTAGAAAAACTAATTGTTCCAGAGAAATCCTTTGGTGCTGTGTGGGCCTAATGTAACAGCTCTGTCGAAAAATTATCTATGACTGTGGACCGTAACCAGCCACTTACGAACACAGTCCGCCATGTCAGTTAGATTGTTCGACATATTCGAAACCTGCTCGATAATACCAAACTTTTAATTTCACCTCAGAGTCTTTCTTATGACCATAACCTCCACTACTTTGCTCGACTGTACTGCGAATTATATAACGCAATACCATGTATTCTAACAGGCTGAATATTCACTAAACGGCATTCTCAAACATTGCAATAAGATACAGAGTGTAATTATTTTTTATTCCCTAAGTATAATGCATCAAACCTCAGCAGCTTGAATGACTTACGCCGATTGAATAACAAACTATTCAAAACTGTTTAAATTCCATTTGTGTACATCACTCATGAGAATAAAGCTCCTATAGCCAATAACAAATAGTGCAGCCCATGATAAGACATAAATAGGCTAGGCAGAGGAATTTAATAATCAGCGTGACCAGGACAGTCTATTGATGCGCTTGAAAGAGATATAGACCCTTAGACAATGAACATCCTGATCACCAGAGTTGGTTGTTTACTGCTCAGGTTACACTCTTAATTTTTGCATTCAAAATTAAATGATGATCATTTGCGATGGTTCAGTAAGTTCAGCTGTCTGGTCGCGCTGCAATGAGTCATGCTGACAATTAAATACTCATTCATTTCAATTCCCCATACGCACATATACGTCGGTGATATTCTGTAAACAATTTAACTCAAAAAGACGCATCCCTTGAGTAGTCACTGTAACACAAAATTGTCTTCGTTCTTTCCACGTTTCGTTATCAATTAGGAAGAAAAAAGTCCATGTTTGAATTACTTTTTGTGTTGAGGAACATCCATAAAATCTGATTTCCCAGTCTGTTTTGTAAGAGGGCGCGCAGAATTCCAGTCTGCGGCGCAGTTGAAATGACGTGCATACGGAATTGGATCACCACTGATGAAGTGTGCTGTACAGTGTTGTCCACTAGACTCGTATACAATACTGGAGGAAAAATCAATGCGTTCAAGTCAATGAAATTGATAACAGCACTCATTTGAGATGAATAAATTTAGGTGCACCAAAAAATAATACATGCAAAATATATTTAGTAGCCGTCATCTTAACTACAAGACTGTGTTTCATTGGCTTTCGGAAACCCGTTCCCACTTTAAACCTCTTTCTAACAAATCGGACGGCTTGTATTCTAAATTTGAGCGAATCTAGCTACAAGCATAAATCAATTTGAACATTGTTCCTGATGATTGGACAAACCAATGAGAATTGATGATCATGAAAGGCCAATAATCCTTGAGCGTGATAATAGAGTGTGCCCTCTATTTTAAATTAGGCTTCATCGAAGGACTGTTCTTCGATGCTCCTCAGGCTGTTGTTTGTGTCGATGCTTTTTTTGCTGTTTCTGCTTCACCACGCCGCTGGAACAAATTGATTTAACTTATTAGACTCAAATTCTGACGCTTGGTGGATAATAGATTCAGCCAAAACTGTAAGTTGCCGCAGCAGGGCTTCCACCCCTGCATTCTGAATTCTATTATTAATCTGTTTAGCGTCTCTCTGCTATAGAACAGCTGACTTGTTTGTTTTCTATTTGGTAAGTTATATCGTTTATTGCTGCTTGCTCACACGAGATAAAACAAATTCTAAATCCCAAGTCCATTCAATAACATATCAAATATTACCCATAACGACCAATTGACTATGTCGAATATTCTCCGTCCTAATCACTCGTTGACCTGAACTTCAATTGGTTCGTGGGTGATGTTGTTGGTTCGTTGGTGCTGTTGTTGAGAAAAGGAATTATATTACAAACCTAGTTGAAAATGTTGATAGTTAACTTCATTGCAGTGAGTGAGCCAAGCGATCCAACCCTCAACCAATGAGAAGTATCCAGGGACAGATAAACCATTCATTTTGAACCTTGCACAAGTAGTAATGCATTTTTTTCATAGTTGAGAGGCCCAGGCTTAATTATGTTAGGTCGGTTAGCTTATTTTGGCATGATGTTAATTCTATTTTTTGGACGCCCACAAAACCCCGAAGGCATCGACTATTAATTGAATCAGTTATTGTACCCGAAGCCCCTTCTTCATCTTATGTTTGAGTAATGAACACATTCCTTTAACATGTACAGCTTAAGGGAAGGATCATTAATAGTCGATGGACATAGGGACACTTTGGCATACGAACCGCTGGTAAAGTCGATATTTGGTAATTTAACTGTTGCAAAAGACCCATACAGATATTAAACAGCTGTAGTTTATAAGTTTGAGAACACTTTTTCGGCAAAGTCTTTTATGCTTAACAGGAAGAAGCGATCAGAAGATTCCAACCATTTATCTGAGATCCAACTGTCATTCACCTTCGATGTTATAACTTTCTTCCAAAGTTTACACCATCATTGCAACAAATAATTATTACTCTGCAAAGTAGGGCATGTATCCCTAATTCCCTTTCATTCAAGGTCCACTGATTGATTAGTAATGTCATTATCAAACATGCCTTATTAAATCGTTACATTCACATGACTTAAATTATTATTTCAAATGGCAAATTTGATAGGCGTATCTAATTACCGTACATGATAACTAATATTCCACTGTACGTCCGTTCATCCACAAACACATTCACCTCCGCTAACTACAAGCGAAGTGCACGACTGTGTATGCTAGATTTGTTAAACAAGAAACGCTCTGTCCATGAAAGGAATGCAATAATCCCGTTTCAGTTCGCAGATGGGCACACATGATACATTTAACGAAAATGAAATCACAATTAACTGTGTTGACGTATTTTTGTTAGGAATATTGAATGCCATTAAGTGTTGCATTACGATTAGTCGTATAGTGCCTGTTGCAGTAAAAACATTAATTGTATACCACGAATAATACTCCTCTGTATCCAGAGTAAGCAGATAGCGAGCTTTTTGTATTATTGCAGGTACGTTGTACTAATTCGGCTACTAATTTTCCTCAGTCATATTGGCGTTCATTGACAATTTGTTAGATGCGACGCTGTAGGTACATTGACCACCTACCGAACCCTCTTTCATAAGAGGTAATATTCCGAACTTTAGCCACATGTCCATGACGTTGTTCTGAAGCGGCTCAAATGTGATGTTAAAGAAAGCTAACAGGATATCGCAGGCGAATTAAGTTCAAATAAGAACATATCCGGAGACGTTTGGGCTGATGACGGGCGGTGGTAGAGAGATGGTTTAACTTTTGTGTATTTTCTGATGATCACAAAGCTTTGTATCCTCTGAATATTCTAAAACTTTCAAATATTCTATTTGGCATCGTCATTGAGTCACGATGCATCAACATTCAACGGACAATAATTGACGTTTTGTTGTCTGACATCCAACGAAATCAACGAATACAAATTTAGTTCTGAAACGCTGGGTAAACTTGCCAATCACTTGTCAGTTCTGGACCAGTTTGGGTATAAATGTGTACGCATGGGTAAATATGTCACTAACATCTCGAGATCATCAGTCATGAAAATACGACGAACAAGGAGAATTAGGGAAGTTTATCAAATGAATAATGGGGGGATAGTGTGTACTTGGTTAATATAAATAGACAGCATTTACTCCTGTGCGCAGGTCGTGTATTGTTAGTTTCTGTAAGGTTATTTATCGGGTATTTTTTTAAATTCCTTCATTCATTCAATATTGTATCGTATTGTACTTAAAATATTTACCAAAATCATTAGGAGATAGTCAAAGAATCTTGAGAATGAACACTTAAAGTGTAGTGTAGTTTTTCATTCAAACTCATTAAATGAGGGATGTAATATTGTTGATTATGTTGTTCGCAGGATTAATCCTGACCAAATGTTATCACCATCTGGTGTGCTATTATTATGTAGATTAATTATTATTGAAATGAAAACATTCCTAATCACATTACGTATGAATAATATTCACGAATAATCAATGAGTTCAGTATTATGAGACACACTTCACGAGTGACGAGAGTATCATTAACACTGCGCATGAGGTAGCAGAAGATAAAAAAGTCTGAACAATCAATATCGAGGATTTCATCATATGTACGCAGATCAGATACTTCGAGTGTCTACCCTACATACAGTTGGCTACGAACCTGCACGGTAACCACTACTCACAATCACGGTAACCATTCACCGGAAATCTTTTTCATGATGTTATAATTTATGAGGGTTAAAATAATTCGTGTACGAGAAGATTTGTAGTAATTATTACCTATTGAGCTACAACAAATAACCTGCGAGGAAATACATTCTCCCCTTTATATGGATGTTTATTTATAATTGATCATTGCTGGGGTTTCCTCGTTATCTGTTTTATAGGAGACACAGAACTGCCGTAGCTCGACCTGAATTGAGCGTAAATGGAAACTACAGCGACAATAAGTTCCGTAACAAGTTATATTTGTTTCGCTCTGTTAGGCTGACTTGAAACTTCATTGTTATCGTGTTCAGTATTGATATACATCTGAATACTGATTATGTTTTCATCTACTTTATGATGTATTCTAATATAAAAAAGTTATTCCTTAGAATCCCTCATAAGGGAGTAGAAATTGAACAAACCATTCATGTCATCAAAGGAATCATGAAATACTGCTATTTATCGGGATTAAAAATTACGACCGATCATCTCTAGCTTAAACGAACAAAAAACATACCCCAATATTTGCTTAACATTTCTTTTGTTCTCTAACGCAAAGTACCTTTCAATCCTCACAAGGATGGTATCTGGTATTAGGTTGAAAAAAATTTGTTCATGCATCGATGAAATATTTATTGCCGACGTATCACAGGGAGTAATTGTACTGAAATATTTTGTGTGATTGTTATATTGACAAGTGGTTTCGTTCATATGGTCAATAATAAGGAAAATATGAATTTCCATGATATTTTCTATTGATCACAAATAATACCAACTGATATCCATCTGGTAAACTTCGAAGGTGATTGATTGCTATTTGAGATGAATAAAACTTGCATCTATATTTTACGATTTACATATTAACACGCATGCGCAGAGCGTCATGTTAATTTCGGGAGTATTTTTTCTACTAAGAATCTTGCTAAAATAACGCTCGTTCAAAATCGTTCACCAGTATCAAATCACTATATAAGTTAGAGCACCGCTGTCTTTTCCCTGTAGTCAACCGGAAACGTCAGATTAACGTGTCCGGTTTAAACCTCAGAGCATGGACACCTTTGAGGTTTAAGCCTCAGAGTACAAATAACATCTTCTCAATCATGTTGTATAACATTTATTTTACAAATTTACATTTTGCGACTTACAAAAGTGAACATTACTTCCCAGGTTCCTATGCACCGCAGGATGACCTCAACTCAATGATACACTGCTTTTGATTGAGTGTTGGGCTGTCGCCGCGTGAGTGATTGAATGTTGGGCTGTAGCCGCGTGAGGGTGTGCGCAGCCGAGCTCCACAAACTTTGTGAAAAAAAAAGACGGATAAGTGCCAGAATACCCATGAAAGACGTGTTAGAGTATTCTATGAAGTGACATGCAATCCATTTATGTTACTGAAACTGTCTCATGTGTTTGTACTTTCAAGTAATATGTGATAATGAACAATCATCGACAAGATCAGTCCTGCACAACACATGCCTAAGATTTCAGCATCTTGTGTCTACCAGCATGAAGATTGGGCATTACAATTTTTCCAGAGCACCATTAGGTTCACTTCAACAACATGGCTATTATCAAGCAAGCTGAAATGGAATATGCTTCATACTTCTGGTAAACTGTGTGAACATCGTCAGTTTTGATCTTAGGAGTGTATCCCCCCCCCTCCCGCATGTTTGTGTTGTCTGTACGTACGTGCTCTCCGGGAACGTCTGCCTCAACGATGTTCCAGCCCGCGTTCACCTCAGCTTTATTTTTTGCTACGATTATGTGCAGAGGTGATTCTACATTCAACAAAGTTAATCTATATGAACTCTCTAATGAAATAAAAGCGCCTGCTGAAAAATCATAATCGCAGCTACACAACATAAGAAAATATTTACTAAATATTATTGAAAAGGCCTGTAATCGCGCTCGAAAACTTGACGCAAGAACGTCTGAGCGATATGACACACTGGACCTCTAAGTGAAGACAGAGGATACCCTGAATCGCTGCCCTCGCGCTCTCAGCGCATGGCTCTTTAAAACAGGCAGAGGCTCTAAACCGCTCGTGCAAAAGATTCCTTCAAGACCCCATTAGCGACAGGACGTGAAAGTTAACTCATGTGACATATTCTCGTAATTATTGTCATTTTATTTGACGTTGTTCAGCAACCTGCGACACAATTCTCCTCTGAAAATAATCTGCTAAATCAGCCGATTTGAAACTGTTTTAGGACCATTCAGCGATGTGAGTGCCATATCTAAACACCGTGTTTATGTGTTTACGTGTTAGTAATAGTCTGAACAGACCCACTTTATTCATTCATTCAAGCAGTGAAGGGTGGAAATTTGCTCCCTGGCCCTGCTTTCCCCTCTACGCCCTCCCCACCTCTCTCTGTATATGCGCTGCGATAATTGTCCTCACCCACACTGCTCCCCCCCCCCCCCCTTCTCTGCGCTCCTCAAACCGCCTTCCTGCCCTTCGCTGTGAAACACGTTAGTGGGACCAGACGGAGAAAGAGTGCCTCCGACTACAAGAGTCAACACAAAAACAATTATCCACATGTTTAGCAGTAAAACAATATTTTTGTCTAGTCCAAACTTCTTCAACTAGTGCAGCCTTCTACCAGCGAGGACGCCTACCACCAGTGTAACCTTCTACCAGCGAGACGGCCTCCTACCAACTTCAACCGCCTCCCCCCCTCCACTACGCTGCCGTTCATTCCATCACCGCATACCGCATACTGCGGTTACAACATCGGCGCTGTGTGCATTTTCGACTGATGTGTACACATGTGCGTGCCTCTCATCACTTCAGACTCATAAGCTGTTGCTGTTTCTATCAACTTCCACAACTTTTCACTGTTTTTTCCACTCACCACTGGAGTGCAAGGCCTTCTATCAGTACTGTCATCCACCAGTGAGGCAGCTATCTACAAGTCTTGCCATCTAACAGCGAGACAGCCTACTACCAGGCTTGTCATCTATAGCGAGGCAGCCTTATACCAGTACTGCCATCTACAAACAAGGCAGCCTCCTATCAGTACTGCCATCTAACAGCGAGGCGGCCTTTCAACCAGTCTTGCCATCTAACTGCGAGACGGCTTTCTACCAGTCTTGCCATCCACCAGCAAGGCGGCCTTTCTGCCAGTCTTGCCATCTAACAGCGAGACGGCCTTCTACCAGTCTTGCCATCTAACAGCGAGACAGCCTACTACCAGGCTTACCATATACCAGCGAGGCAGCCTTCTATCAGTACTGCCATCTACCAGCGAGGCAGCCTTCTACCAGTACTGCCATATAACAACGAGACCACCTTCTAACAGTCTTGCCATCTACCAGCAAGGCGGCCTTTCTGCCAGTCTTGCCATCTAACAGTGAGACGGCCTATTACTAGTCTTGCCATCTAACAGCGAAACGGCTTTCTACCAGTTTTGCCATCTACCAACGAGACAGCCTTCTACCAGTATTCTCATCTAACAGCGAGGTGGCCTTCTATCAGAACTGCCAGCTAACAGCGAGGCGGACTTTCCACCAGTCTTGCCATCTATCAGCGAGACGGCCTTCTACCAGTCTTGCCATCTACCAGCATGGCAGCCTTCTACCAGTACTGCCATCTACCAGCGAGGCAGCCTTCTACCAGTAATGCCATATAACAACGAGACGGCCTTCTAACAGTCTTGCCGTCTAACAGCGAGACGGCCTTCCACCAGTCTTGCCATCTACCAGTGAGGCGGCCTTTCTACCAGTCATGCCATCTAACAGCGAGGCGGCCTTCTCCCAGCACAGCTATCTACCAGCAAGGTGGCCTTCTACTAGTGAGGGCAAGCAGGCTTTTCGATTTTACTGGTTACGTTACAAGTTTATTGTTGGAACATTGCCTTCCCAACCTAACCTTACTTAGCACCCGGTACAAGTTTCTAACCCACGGGGAAATGTACGTGTTTCTAACGCGTTTCTAACCCGCGGGGAAAACGTAAGTATTATTCAAGGGTACGCATTTCAAGCACGTGGGCAAATATATATTTTCAATAGGCCAACCTGTCGCTCACGTTTTTGTTCCTGAACATTTGAGTAAAATTCTCCTGTTTTTGGCTCATACGTACGCATTATTCAAGGGTACGAATTTCTAACCCGCGGGGCAAATATATATTTTCAATAGGCCAACGTACCGCTCACATTTTTGTCCTCGAAGCTTTAGGTAACATTCTCTTGTTTTTAATTCATCATCTAATGATTAATTTGTATTAGTTCAGAGCGTCCTAATTTCCTGAATTAGGATTTATTCCGTCGATTTGAATATATTGTGTTGTATGAAGACAGAGTTCAAGTGGGTAAGCAGAATCACGTCTATTTTTACCAGCACAATGTATTATATTCTTTTTGGATTACGGTTCATTCCGATTCCTCAAATAAATCGAGTAGCTGCTTCAGTATAAGCCTGTCTAACTTACGGGTTGAAAATCACACAGTAGCTACTTCATACACTAAAAGATACCATTATATAGTGTCCTATTTAGTGAGAAAAACAGCAACTCTAAATTTCTAGTTAAGATAACTGATTATGCGAGTCATTTTTTCCGAATTTTTAAATTTATGTTATGACTAAAATCTCATTTTAGCCAGTCAATATTTTTATTATTTGCACGCGAAATTATTACTCCCTCTCGTCTGAATTATTACTCAATATTAACAAAGTTTTCGATAATATAAACTAATTGTTATAACCTAAAACTTAATTCCTTGGTGCGATTCCCTAATAACACTAGAATCATATTTTGTACTTGCATCTTCTGATCAAGTTGATATCAAAAAGCTTTGTAGAGGCTGAGTCAGAATTTATTAAAAAAAATAGCCTATTATTTGTCTCGATTTCTTTCTAAATGTAGTGTTTTTATATCGAAGAGCTTGTAATGTTGACATACAATCAAAAATAATTTGTAATAGGGCGGTAAAACAGTTTGATGTACCATCATGTACCACCACTTGCGATAAATGAGCACCTTCTCATACATGCAATCTTGCTGTAACTGCTAAAAAAGAACAGCCTGAGGTTTTCCGAAATTCGTCTGATTCCTCGTATCATGAAGATGCTAATGACCAACCCTGTACTCGTCAACTTTTCACCAACAGAAATGACGTCAATGTGAATATTTGCATTAGGTGTCTCAACCTTTGCTGCCGACTGTACCTTCTAACAATGATAAGCCAAAATCTGCCAAAATTCGTTCTGGATTTGCTGTTCATATTACAAAGAATTTGTCAGAATTGTCTTGGTAAAATGGTCAGAATAGTTTCTGTGAGTAGTTTTTTTATCTCCATTTCTAGCTAATTATTTGTTTCTCTTTCTATCTGAATTTTGTCATTCGTTCAATTGAAACATTTTCTTGAGCAAGTGCATATCGTTTTTTCCTAGGTCGCATTAACTAGCACACATAACTGGCTCTAAGACACAACTTGTAAATCGATTAGCTACTCAAATTAAAATATATAGGTGGGTTAAATTGTGTGAATCTATGTTTAACATGTCTGAGTAGATTTATTTTTGAGCTTTTTAGCCTTCTATCGCGTTCCGCTCGAGATTATTTTGAGTTAAATTTTTCATATGGATAAAATAATTTACTTTTTAAAAAAAATTCCCGACAACCGTCAAAACCAAGGTAACCCATCTCTTTTTCTGTTACTTCAAGATTATTTGTGAAAGGAATCTTCATTTCAGCTGCCGTTTTGGACCATACCTTATCTGAAACATCGGAGTTGTGTGCGGCTCCGACTAATGTGTGCACATGTGCGTGCCTTTCACCATCAGACTGTCATGAGTAGCTGATGCTGCCCTCTACCCCCGCCCTCTTTTCCACTGCCTCTCCTCCCGTGTTGAGTTTTAGGACTCATTTCCGGTTCCTTGAGTAGATTGCTCTGCAGTATAAGCCTGTTGACCTCATGTACTGCAAATTCACCATCAGGTACTTCATACACCATGGAAGATTATTATATCGTCTCTGCCTATGTCTCATCAATTTTTCCTAAGTTTTAAGTTCTCACTATGACAAATCTCTTTTTGACCAGTCAACATATATTATAATTTTTTGTTAAAATATTAGTCCCTCTTGTCTGATTTTTTTTATATCAACAAAGTTTTGGATATTTCAAACATATTGTCAGAACCTAAAACTTAATTCATTGGTGCGATTTCCTTCTACCAATAGAATAATATCTTGTACCTGAATCTTCTGATTACGTTTATATCAAACAGCTTTGCATAAGCTTAGTCAGCATTTATTAAACCTACTAGCTAATAATTTGTTGCTGCCTCTTCCTGAATTCATTGTATTTCTTATTACAAAGAGTTTTTATTGTTGTCATTCAATTAAAAGCAAGTAGGAATAGAGCAGTATGGATGATTGGACAAAGATTGAAATGTTTTTAAACGATTGAACAAAGATTTAAATGTGTTTGAACGATGGGCAATAACCACACACAATCCGGTACAATATAAGGTCACGGGTCCTCCTATTAACGAAGAGCCCTAAAATTATATACTATAAGCCGCTCTCTGAGCCCCTCCAACCAAAATCTTAGTAGTTCACATCACTGAGATTTAACCTTGAAATGAAGACATGTCGCCCCATAGCCACACTGCCAGCAGAAGCAAATCCTGCTGCATGTGTTATAATGGAACATGCGAGGAATGCGCATGTGCCAAGAATAACAGAGACTGCATATCATCCGAAAACCAAAAATGCACCAGAGCCAGCAAGCCTATAAACATAGAGCTGCAGCATTGCCCACACACTCCGGTGGCCAGCGTATGTGCCCCAAAACGAGAAAAGGAGAAGCCTACCCTCTCCCACAGGGTTGCTCATTCGGTGACAGATACTCATCCAACGCTGCTGAGCTCTCCATCTCCCACCCCTTGTACCTCTGAAACTGCGTCCATAACCCGCATTTATTTCTCCGATACAGAGCCTTTATACGTCACTTCAACAGACAAATCTGCAACAGCAAAGCCGGCTCACTGTGAAGCATAGGCATCAGCAACGGGTCAACAGAAAACACCAAGACCCCCAAGAAAATACTCATTGGTGATATCCACATGAAAATGTGCTAACGTCCGACCTTTCAGGTAGATGCATTTCTTAAAGATAAATGTCAACGACTATGGTGCTCTGTCTAAAATTATTGAAAGCACAAATATATTCACGGACTCCGTCGAAAATAAAGTAGTAGTCAAAATAACCACCACAATTTTAACGAAAAACCAAAATGTTAAGATATACATGGCAGAACCCTTCAATCTGAAAGCAATGGACCAAAGGCGCCGTTTCATGAGTCTTTGCCACTCTTTGAGGCTCAAAGTTATCCCAACAAGCAAACTAAGAGACGAATTCACTGATGCCCCCACGAATGATTGTTTCATTCGGAGAATGCTAGTCAAAACAATAGTGGAATTTCAAATTCTCAAACACGGTAGCACGTTAAGTTCCTCAGAGGGTTGAGGTATTGCCCTCCCTAGTCTTTAAAAATGTCAGAAGCAAGCAATCATTACTCTGGTCTCCTCCCTTCCTCTACTTCCCTCCATCATATGGCCATCATCTCGTATCATCACCCCATCACACGTAAGCAAAGGACATCTACTTGCAAACAACTAACATCCTAGCGCCCTCTCGTCACCCTCAAACTAAAATTCAAACTAAAAATCACCAAACAGTAACTCCTTATCATCTTCACACAATTAGCTCCCATGCAACGCATTTTCAACACGGTCACAGCAATAGCGTCCCCTCAGCACCTCCTCATTTCTTCTCCTACCCTCCTCCTCCACTCTACACAACTCACACAAATTCGTCTAACTATGCAGCACAGCCCCAATCCTCCCCTTTCACTGCCATTCCCATACCTCAGCCCAAACTCCGAGTCAACCAATTCCGCTAATCTCTCCCATATATTCCCCCCTCCACCCATTCTTTCCTCGAACCCCCACTTTCGTTACCATTCCCTACCCTCAACCCAAACGCCAACATTACCTATCTCGTCAACCCCTCCCATATATTATCCCCCTCCACCCGTTTTCTCCTCTAGGTCCCACTTTCACTACCATTCCCTAACCTCAGCCCAAACGCCAAATTTACCTATCCCTCCATTCCCTCCCATACATTACCCCCCCTCCATCCGTTCTTTCCTCTAGCTCCCACCTTCGCTACCATTCTCTAACCATCCTCAGTCATGCCTCTCTTCAATCACCGATCCAAATATATTTTTCTTGGTTCTGTTCGGTCTTCCCTGCTCCAACCTACCCTCAAAAACAATGAACAAAATCGAAGGCAAGGATATCCCAAACATACAAACAATGCCACTCGAGAATCAGAAACCAGATTCTTAGATAACGTCAGTAAGAGTGTTGCTGAAGAGCTTATTAAAACTCCTAATGAGGGTGGCGTTGCTGACACAAGAAAAAATAAACCGGATGAACAAATGCCAACGCAGGTGACGGAAAATTTGCAACAATTCCCAAGGAACACCAACATCGACACCATTCTCAATGATTTGAAATAAAAATGGCAATCAACATTAGCAGACGGACATAGTATGATTCTCGCGGTGAAAGGATCCTTAGAAAAACAAACAGGACTTAATGATGAAAACATCTTAGAGGTGATAAAAACTAAAGCAATGGAGGAATCTTTCAATTACATAGAAGATTATGAAGATGGATCACATCAAAATGATGATGAAGGAAGACTCAATTGACATTCTATGTCTGACTGAAACCTGGCTGGAATCTGACATGAACACTACTTTCATCGAGATTGACGGCTTCAATGTTTATAGAAAAGATGGAGACAGGAAAGGAGGTGGAACTGTGATTTATGTGCGGGGAAAATATACATCTTCTCAAGTAATGCTTAACGACAGCAATGAAGGTGATGACCTCTGGGTAAACATTCGGGTATGAAAAAACAGATAATTTGTTCATGGTTCTCATTACAGACCACCCAAAGCAGGTGTACTGTCTTTCAATACATCGAAGAAAGATTTCGAGAAGCTATCCGCTTAGGAAAAACGCTGTACAATTTGATAGATTTCAATGATGATCAATTGAAATTGAATTCCAACAATATGGAGCCGATTTTTGACAGACGCGGGCTGCATCAGCTCATAAAAAGTGCAACAAGTATTACCCCTGAATCCCAAACTGTATTGGATCTGCTATAGGTAACAATCCGTCTTCCATTGTTACCACAGACGTGGAGCCCAATTTTTTTCTCAGATCACCATGAAATAAACTTTATCATTATTATTAAAAAAGAGAAGAAACAAGTATACAAAATATCCTGTCGTATAAAAAGAAATTACACCGCGGATAACTTCAGAGCACAACTAGTTGCTAACGTCGAGATGATACAACCAATAAATAGCACAAATAACGTCACAGAGCAAGCCCCATTACTCACAGACTATCTTCTCACATGTCTGAACGCTGTGGCACCAACGGAAGCAAAAAAAATGAAATGCTTGCCGGTTAAATGGATTACAGAAAAACTGCGTAACGAAGTTGCACATAAAAAGTATCTCAAACGCGGAGCAAAACGAAGCATCACTTGGTTACAATTATTTCGAATTCAAAATAGAAGAGTCAAACGAGAAGTCAGAAGGGAAAAAAATGAATCCCATCATGAGGAACTACAACAGTGCAGAAAACAATTAAAAAGAAACGTGGAATGTGCTGAGAAGGATTGTTCCTTACAAAAAAAATATCACCTCGCCTTCTTTTCCGAATACTCAAGCAACTTCAGAGGAGTTTAACAACTACTTTGCTGGAGTTGTAAAACAGGTTTTTGAAGAGGTAACCCAGGAAGCTTATCAAGGATTACAGAGCGACGCAACAGATACATGGAGCTCAGAAACTTTTGATTGGAGGCATCGGCCAAGGAGCCAACGTCAAATGGAAACTAAAGCAAGTATCGCAACACGAAGTAAGACGAGCTGTATTTGTCTTGAGGAACACAAATTCTACAGGAATAGATGTTTTGCAATACAATATCTGAAAGGCAGCCTTGTAGTTACCTTGCATTATATCAGCACAGTTATTAATACTTCCATATCAAGTGAAACTTTTTTAAAGATCTGAAAGTATGCAATCATAAAAGCAATTCATAAATCTGGGGACATGAATGAACCATCCAACTTTAGACCGATAATTCTTCTGCCAGTCCTATCCAAGATTCTAGAAAAGATTATATCTATCCAATTGATTGATTACCTCTAATCAAACAAGCTGTTCAATAACTGCTTGTATGCTTATCAGCTAAAAATGTCAACAGAAGACGCACTAATGAGCATCACTGAAGATCTGTACAAAAACTTTGATGAGGGGCAGATATCTCGGCTGGTATTGCTAGACTTTACGAAAGCATTCGACATTGTGTGCCATACAATTCTTGTTGGCAAGCTCTGCAACATCGGAATAGACCCTTTTTGGTTTGAAAGTTATCTGACGAATCGGCCACAATCAGTTAAACTCGATAACGCAACTATGTCGAATTCGGCCACAGTTGCCTCTGGGGTCCTTCAAGGTTCGATACTTGGCCCTTTGTTGTTCCTGGTTTTTGTAAATGACCCGGATTGTAAATTACCAACAAATCAAGCACATATGGTAATGTACGTCGATTATGTTCGAATATTGCTTCCCCGAAAAACGTCAGATCTGAATGCGCTGAAAGACGACGCTGAGACAGCCGTAACTGATCTGAAATCTTGGTACGATGAAAATGGACTCAAGCTCAACTCTGAAAAAAACAAAATGCATCTTGTTCGGCTCGAACTCAAAAAGAAACGCAGTTCCAGTAAATTTCTCTATCAGGATAGGCAAATCTGACATTCCTGTTGAATATAAAGTTATAATTCTGGGAGTATGGTTTGATCCCGATCTTTCCTTCAAACACCACGTGACCACTCTGTGTTCCAAGTTGAATGGAACACTTTTGTTCCTAAACTTCCCAAAAAAAGAACTGGATTTCAAATCAAGATTACTGATTGACCACGCTCTATTATTTTCTCACATTAACTACGGTCTTTTAATTTGGGGGAAATGCATCAAAACTTAAAGAGAGAAAGTGCAACGTTGTATAGACTTTGCGGCAAGAATAACAGGCGATGGAAACCACAGAAAACGATACCATGTCAGTCCTCTCCTCGAAAAATTACAGTGGCTCAATATCGACAACAAACTGACACTCCATGAGTCGATCAGAATTCATAAAGATCTTCTAGAAAAACATTCACCCGGCAGCCAAAGTCACATATATTCTCGAGGTGAAAAGAACAATCGATTCACCAGAAATAATGAGACTCAGCATGTTGAACACAGGTAAACAGAAACTGCTTGTCGAGTTTTTTCGATCACAAGATCAAAATTCTGGAACAGCCTCCCAACAAGCCTCAAGAATCTTGAATCCAACACGTCCTTCACGAATAGGTTTAAGGAACATCTATTGACAGATCAATTCAAAACGGTAACTTTGCACATAAACACAAACTAAATGCATAATGCCAGTAGCCAGAAAATGCATTCTGTTCTTCAGCATGTCCGCAACCACCACCACCATAACTTTCCACATTGAGACAACATCTTATCGTTTTTACTGTGACGATACATATGTTTTCTATGTTGTTGCCGATCACAATTGTCTTTCCCAATTACCATAAGTGTTAACTAGCGTTTTGTCTATTTCTATATTTTAAATGTTCCAGTCGTTTCAGTATAATTAAAATACGAACTCAGTCTTTCCGAGGAATGATATGCAGCTTCCATCTTTGACAAAGGTCAACTCGATTTTAATATAATAAATTTAATTATTTCTAACAATTACCGTTCTATTTTTTATGATAAAATCATTGCCTTATTAGCTAATATTTTGCTTCGTCTTCTATAACAGAGGTATATTCATCCGATTTGCGTACTCCAGCATTGTATTCTTCTGATTGTTAATCATTTAATAATTTCCTAGCGGTCATGAAGTGTGTAAATTGTATATTCAGTTGTTTGGAATGTTTTTTTACGTATAACTTTTTCGTATAACTTATGTCGCCTTCTCACCCTTTTATTATTAATACAATGGTTTAGACCAATCTTTACAATATGTTAGCGCGTTTCAATTTCTCAACTCAATATTTTATTCATATTTTCTGTAGAATTCATGTCGTTCATCCTCATCTTTGTCATCGTACAATAATATAGACCTCTCATTACAATATTTTAGCACATTTTGACCATCCAACCCATGTTCTCGGGACTCTAACCACATGCATGCGTGTTTTCCCGCCCCATATACTCGTTATTTTCCTCACCTATGTATTTTGTTATTTATCCACTCCAAGTATTTCTTATTTTTTAACCCCGCGTGTCACTGGTTTTCCCAACGATATGTACACGGAATTATTTTGTCAAAATATACTTTTTCTGAATGTGCACAGATGATAATACTGTAAATAATATTTCGCTCCATGTAATCCGAACCGGTGGCCCCTATAGATGAGCTGTGACGAGTTCAAATTGAACTCTCGTTTTTGTTAATTGAAATAGCGTAGTTAATAATGAAGTTTCAAGTCTTTTGTCTATGAATTAATTGCTTACCTAAATAATTGAAAACTCAATGCCAGACGATGGAAATAAGTGATCTAATAATAATAATAATAATAATTTATGCCCTCTCGGTTTCGTGGTTAACGTGTCGGAAACCGGTGCATTGGTACCAGTGTTCGAGTCAGCGAATTCTTCTTACGTTTATATGGACTGCTTATACACCCGGGAACCGCCCGCTTGTTTGTTTATATGAACTGCAAGGAAAACGGTAATCGTTCTATCT